>JADGMU010001027.1:0-54797 GCA_016920895.1 Vaccinium myrtillus
GATTGAATCGGATTTGGGAGGTGGGTTGGGGGAGAGAATAATGGTGAACTGTTTGGCTCTGTGGATATTCCCAACTTATAGATGTTACTTTGTTAAAGAGAACCAATTCTGCTATGTATGAATTTATGTATGGAATTCTCCATTAGGTATGGTCCCTCCATCGAGATCAATATCGTGCCATCGAGTATGGAGACTTATTTTTTTTTTGGGTACTTCAGAAATGCATGGAGACTTGATTGTCTATAGTATAAGAATTGATTTGAGGCCACTTACATATTGTTACCAATTTCAATATATATACCGAGTAACATTTATTTTTGTCTTTGACAGTGATACATCCTTCAAGTCACAACATGCTTAGCATACTCCTGTCATCTTCCATTTGATTTCAAATTTTGAAAAATAACCTCTATAGACGAAGCTCTGGTGAGATTCATTCTTCCTTTTGTAACTTCAACTAATGCTTTTGATATTTCTGCATGCCTCTTTTTCGAGTTCCCAAGTAGTTCTTTTTCATTATCAGTTATTAGCAATTAAACATGAGATTAGCTTTCTTTTCTTTCATTGGAAACGAACAAGATTGAGCTCCGTTAGAGGGCAATCCCTAGCAACATCTCATGATGCTGCGTGTTCTTAGAAGTCCATTTTGGTGGTAAAATGTATAAATTTTCAGTTTTTGCTACTCTTGCTATCTTCCTACTTTTTTAGAGCTTTTGAATTCCTAGCTTTTTATTTCCTTTTCTAAATTTGAAATTTCGTCATGTAAGCGACAGAGGCTAAGAGGCACAGGTACATATACGGATACGGGTACGTTCACGGACACGACATGACACGATAAGGACACATGGATACATTATGTACATACATATTTTGTCGTGTATTTTTATTACCATGAGTTTACTAAGTTGTAGAGCATTGCATGTTCTATCTTTCTTGATAATCAAATGTTAGAAAGTGTCTAAGAAGTGTAGATCAGATATTAATTTCTTATTCATAGACACACCATCTATGTTGGACATATTGCAAAAAGAGTGTCAGACACCTCTCCGAATTGAGATTATTATTCCCTAATTATGGACACGAAAGCAAAAGTATGTGAATTAGGATAGTATATTATGTGGGATAAAAGATCTGTAAATAACTGAAAAGGGCAAGCCTGGATTTTAAAACTGGATTGCGATTAGAACAATGCCTTCAAATCCCAATCAGAAGGCCCTGATTCATCCTTCAAATTAGGAGATTTGGAGCAAAATGATTTATTTGTGCCTTCAAAAGTGGAAAAGGATGCTGAACATTTAGTGTGAGTGAATGTTCAATAAATGCATTAGCTAACCATGGGCGACCAGTGAGGTGGGAAGCAATTTTGAGAATCTGAAGTTTAACTGGTTCCAAAAATAGAGAGAGGTTAGCTGTTTCCCCCCCCTACATACATTTTATACTTCTAGGTGCAATGCCCATTATATATTTTTGTTAATGTGGATTAACCCTCACTGTGATGAATTGCTAAATTTATGTTTGCTTTGGTACACAAGGTTTTAAGAAGAACGGGGTTGGAGAAAAGCTGCAACGGAATGCTCGCAGTGTTCTTGAACCTCTCGCTGGGAATGAAGATGAAGAAGATTTGCATATGCCGATAGTTCTGATCATTTTATTTGCTTCCTTTAATGTTTCTTTTGTTCGGTTAGGTGGGTGAACATCTTGGGTATATTCTTCAGTTCAGTGTCCTTGAGAACATCTTTGGTTTCATTGTTTTTGTGATATTTTTTTTTTGAAATGGTGTATGTTTTAAAATTTCATTTCTGGGAATTGATTAGATGGCTTCTGTTTGAAGTTTATTAGGTACAAAATGACTCTCGGAAAAGCTGGGTTTGTTGGTGGGGTCAGTCAATAGTAGGCAAGAGTAGCTCACATTAATTGTGTACGGAATGTGCTGCGTCGTGCCTTTAGGCACATACAATTACTAATTTATGAAGAATGAATGATGGATTGCTAATTGAATCCTGAAAGTGTAATAACGTAAATGCACCTTTTTTTTTTTTTTTTGATCGGCAACGTAAATGCACCTTTTTTTTTTATTGGCAACGTAAATGCACCTTTTATGCCTAAGATGCAACACATGTTGAGATTTCAGAATTTTAAAGGTTTATTTAGAGCTTTGAATGTTAGTTTCAGGCTTTAATCTGTGATGAGTGGGACAACATTGTCGTCTATTTAGAATCTTTAGTACATTTCTTTTAATTTTTTAACAGGAAACACAAATAATAGAAGCAATGGCTAGGGAAAACAACACAAGGACAAATAGTGTTTACCCTGAAGTTCTGTTATAGTGTTTTTTAAGGTTAATATTTATTTAAATTCTTTCAACTTTCATGATATTTTTATGAAACAAAATATTAAACAGGTTAACTATCTTTTGTTTTATAGGACTTGGATGGAGAATTTATAGAGCCTCAAGAGGATCAGGATGACAACGGACTAATAAGGTATCCAGTCTCAAATTGCTCTAAATATTCATCAAGCACGCCTTACTCGGCACAAGAAATTGTGTTTAAAACTTCGGAATGTTGAAGGAATCGATATGGACACAGTGCAAGAAAATGAAGTTTAGTGACATGAACAGTGTGCATGGCTTTACATATTGATTTACAGATAATACAAGGTGAAACCCATAGAATAAATATTGATTTACAGTTTGCAAGAGAGAGAGTGCTACCATGGTTGTGGATGTTATAGGTTGGTTTGTGGTGCATATTGCATTGATCAAATGTAGTAGGGAATTGCTTGAATTGGAGATAAGTGGAGCAATGATCTAATTGTGGCAGGGAGTTAAATGATAGGGCTGTGTTTTTGTCACATGTGTGGGCAAAGTTTCTAAGTTAGGAATGGAGAACATGAGGTAGCTATAGTGCTTCATGGGATTAAGGATTTTTTGATTTCAGAACTGTTTGATGAAGAGAGTCAGATTCTTGGGTTACACGTGATATTAGACGTAACTGGGTTTTGATGTTGATGGTGTGGATTACTCGGAGAGAGAGAGCTGCTATCTATGTTTGTGCGTGTTGTACGTACCCTTTTGGTGCACGTTGCATTGATCCGATATAGTTGGGAATTGTGAAAATTGGAGATGAGTGGAGCAATGAATTAATAGTGGGAAAGACTTCTTACTACATATTCAATTGTAAGCACAGAGGTCCCAAAGCAGCCTCTTGTTGACAAAGATGATGCAGTTCATCCTATGGGACTTTCATCCAGTGGCAAGAGGAAATCTCCTCCTAGTTCTGAGAAAAGATCTTTGAAGGGTAAAAAGAAGGGAGTGGATGATGCACTGCTTGAATCTTCTGTTCGTCCTCTAGCTAGGGTTGGATGGTTTAGGGTTGTGCTGGATGAGGCACAGAGCATAAAAAATCATAGAACTCAAGTAGCTAGGGCTTGTTGGGGGCTCCGTGCTAAACGCAGGTGGTCCTTATCTGGGACTCCTATCCAGAATGCTGTTGACGATCTTTATAGCTACTTTAGATTTCTCAGATACGATCCATATGCTGCATATAAGTTATTCTGCTCCACGAAAAAGTTCCAGGTCAATAGGAATCCAACGAAGGGGTACAAAAAGCTACAAGCTGTCTTGAAGACAATAATGCTACATCGTACAAAAGGTGAATCGGCACAAAGGTTTTATTTAAAAATTTCATCTTCCCCTTTTTATTTGAAACTACGAGGCACAATTGATGTATTTTTTCTATGCCTTTCAATATTTGAATAGTTGATTCCTTTTTGAAGCTCTTTGTTTGCTAGACATACCCACATTTCTTTTTATCACTTATCTCTACTAACTTCTGTAGTTTGCCGAGCTTTCATTATTTTTCCCAAGTGGCATGTAGCTTCACTAGAGCATGCCTTTTTCTTGTACTTGCACTTCTTAATGAACTTTTCATTAAATTGCTAGGAACTTTATGTCAGAACATTGCTGTGCTCGTTCCAGAAATTTTTCTGATGTTGCACCTCTTGTGAGTTACTGACTGATGCATTGAATAAACCACATATTTTGAGGAGAAAATGGTTGATGCCTTAGATATGATTGGGGTACTTTCACAACAAATTTTCACAAATAGCTATAGAGTGTTGCTTTGGTGTCAAATTTTGTGCATGCACATAAAGGTAAATTGTCTTTGTTGTGGTTCTACTAGCGCACCTTTCAAGATTTTTTCGGGATGTATGTGTTTCGCAACCATTCGAGTGTTGAGGTAAGTATTTGTTTGTTTAGATTTCACCACATGCAGCTATAATTGTCGGTTGAGGAATGCCAGGATATGTTGGGCTTTGCGATATCTTTGGCATGCTATGACCTACATTGGCTTCCGACTTTTGAGTTTTGTCACCGAGAATGCTATAACCCTAGCAATTTACACTTAGGAATGCAGGCTCCAAAACACCGAACACCTTCACTAAAAAGTGGTGGATTTAGTGATCAATCTAAGTTTTTCCAAACTCACATGTAATAAATAAAAATCTAGAGATAGTGGAGTTTGGGAGAGTAAAAACGTAAAATTTGGATATTCTGCTCCTAGAAAATTGTTTTCACTGAATAAATTTGAAAGATAGTATTTTGTTATATGGGATGTTTATTGCTTTAAAGAGTCACAGTCTAATGTAGTACTATAGATAGAAGCCTACCACCAACGGACCCAGTTTAGGGCATATGGCATACCACGTTCTTCTTTGTTCCAAATCTTTGGATCAATCTGCATTCCTAGAAACATAGGATTTGAGTGGCAATGTGTAAGCTTTGTTCTTTATCCGACTTGTTCAAAATTGGTCACACTTATTCTGTCTGAATCGCAACTAGGGACAAAGACATCAATTTGCACCCGCATGTGACTCGATTGTTTAGTGGTGGCAATTTTTTGCTCTAGGCACACTTCTTGATGGGGAACCCATTATCAACTTGCCACCCAAATCGGTGGAATTGAAGAAAGTGGATTTTACGAAGGAGGAGCGCGATTTTCTACTGCAGACTAGAGGCGATTCGAGAGCTCGGTTTGAAGTATGTTGTTTCTTTTGGAAATACTTTCTTAACCATGAAATTTATCACTTCATCCATTTAAATAGGTTAAATGTTGTGAGCATGTTTAGTTCTTTTTTTTCGTGGTTCTCCTTTTGACCTATTATGTCACGGGAATATGCGGCTGCTGGAACAGTGAAACAAAACTACGTCAATATTTTGTTGATGCTCTTGCGCCTTCGACAAGCTTGTGATCATCCTCTTCTTGTGAAGGGATACAAATCTAGTTCCACCTGGAAATCATCTATTGAAGTGGTGAAGAAACTTCCTAGGGAGAAACAAGTTTGTCTTCTGAAGTGCTTGGAAGATTCTCTGGCTATTTGCGGCATATGCAATGTATGTGTCCACTTGGTTGTCGTTTTTGTGGATGTTTCGGACTTGGTCATTATTTATTATCCTTTCTCATAAAAAACTTTCCACGCATGTTTCAATAAAGGTATCAGAGTATCTAATAAGGGGTGGATGCAAGTTCATATAGCTAATACTAGAGATATGCTCGCTTGATGCACATGTATAACTCAACATCCATTACGTTAACTTTATAAGGCAGATGAGAAAAGAAGATCAATGATCTTTACGCTATTCGAGGTCATGATTTGGCACGATGGGCTGTGCTATTCTGCCCCATCCTGGTGCCTTGTGCTGGAGTCATACTCTCCATAAAAAGTTGGGTGCAAGGTTTCCTACCTAATTAACTCTCCCAGAGTCCCGGAGCCTGCGATTAGGTGGGATCTTTTAATATGGTGATTTTTAGAATTCTCTATGTTAGAATTTAGAATTTAAGGTAGGAGGGAACCTTTATTTCTAATGCCTCACACCAGGAAAATGGGCATAACTGATGTTTCCATGTTTTCCTATATCTGGAGCCATACCTTGTTTTTATGTTCTATTATTCCCATCGGTGGTTTGATCAATATTCTCATTGGCAGTAGTATTTTTCAGTTACAGGTTCTTGCTTTTAATTTCTACTGACGGATGTGATTTAACAGCACTTTGATATATGTACTAGTTTTTGGGATGATTGGTAAGTATGGGATAGAGGAAACATTTGGGGTCCACGGGATAATAGGTGAAACTGGATATACCATTGAGATGCTAACACTATGTCTGAGATAAAGAAGAGGAGGAGGACTATTATTGACTGTTAGATGGAGCAGGAACGTCAATCCAGAGTCGAGGGACTAGTTAATACCACCTCTCCATTCTAATAGTTTGGGTATGTTGGGTGCGGCAGGGGGTACTTCGTCGGTATGCCAATGAGAGAGAGGGAGGGAGGTCGTCGGTGCTGCAGAGAGCTGCTGTGTTTTTTTTTTTGATCGAAACAGAGAGCTGCTGTTTGTTTTATTAGGGTTAGTGACTTAGTGCCATCTAATTTTGGGTTGGGCCATTATCCAGTACTTTTAAGGTTGGACCATCTATTTCTGGGTTGGGCCACTCTCTTTTTAATTCATTTGGTCTCTATTCTTTATCTTTATGGTTTAGACTTGGGCCAAGTTTATTATTTTATTTTTGGATTAGAACTTCTGTTATTAAGGGTATATATGTCAAAAGCAAAAAAAGTAGTTTGTGTAATTTAAAAAACTGATTCAAAATTATTTTTTGATAGTAAATATACAAAAATATATTTATTGTATAAAGTATATTAAATAATTTTTTTTATTCTACGTATCCCCAACCATACCCGTACCCTAATTTTTTTAGGTTTTTTTATCAGATCGCGTGCCGTCCGGTTCTGCCTCCCTTGGTACCCGTGCTTCATAGCCTAATACTAATACGTCCCCAATATTCATTACATTCTAGACACATAAACTCTCTGGTCTCGTGGTTTCATTTGTAACTTTAGGTTTCCAAGCTTTACCCTTTGTTATTTCGCTTCTTTGCTTAAGCTCGTAAATCTTTATTCACGTATTGATCTTAAAATTATGCCCTAGCATATTGATGCCTGTGAGTACTTATTTCTTGAAATAAATGTCTCTGTTCATGTAGGACCCGCCCGAGGATCTTTGTTGTCACAAGTCGTGGGCATGTCTTTTGCAACCAATGTGTCGGTGAGCATATCTCAGGTGATGATAACCAAAGTGCCCCACCGGAAAATGCAAAGCTAGACTCGGTTTATCATCGGTGTTTTCGAGTCACGTTAAAATGTTCTCTATCCGAGCAATCTGGTCAAGATAATATTACCGATTGTTTCACTTCAAGTCTCCGATAAGCTTGAGCCTTATTCATGGAGTGATGGAGTCCATCATTTCATTCCTCAAAAATCAAGGTCGCTCTTGAGGTCTGCTGCAGACACTTTCCAAGCCAAGCATATCATTTCCAAGTCTATCATCAGAAACTCGATCCTCTTTCAAGTGGGTTGGAGCAAGATTTGCTTGATAACGAAACTTAGATTCAGATAAAGGTTTGAATGAGTCTCGAAAGTAGCCGGAGAGAAAGCAATAGTCTTCTCCCGGTGGACAAGGATGCTCGATTTGCTTGAGACTTGTCTTAAAGATTCTTCCATTCAATACGGGAGGCTTGATGGTACGATGACTATTCCGCCAGAGACAAAGTCATGAAAGATTTTAACACTCTTCCTGAGGTTTGTGTGGATATTGAATATTTTGTTTCCATGCCTTTATGCTTTCATCTTCATTAATTTATAGATTTCATGTCTTCGGCTTTTTCCCTTCCACCTAATATTAGATAGATGGACTCATTCATTGGAACTTTTTGGTCGCAGGAATTTGAAAAATTTAACCTATGACGGCTTATCCACTAGTTTAGTCCCTATAATTATAGGCAGGTTTCAATTTGGTTCTTATATATCCTTGTAGTTACCTGTAAATTTCAATTTGGTCCTTACATTTTAAATGTTTCATTTTCGTCTGAGTTTTCCATTTGATAAAATCAAGTGGGTGATTTTATCAAATGAAGTGAAGGGGTGCTAAAATCACCCCTTGATTTTAGCAAAACCAAGTGTGATTGTGCTAAAATCAAGGGGTGATTTTAGCACCCCTTCACTTCATTTGATAAAATTTATCAAATGGAAAACTCTTCACTTTGAATTTTGTCTAATTACAAAGAAGTCCTTCAGGTTTATATGATTGTAAATTGTTCCTATGTAGTTTTTAAGCTTATATTTACTTTCCCAAGTTGGCTTTTTACATATCTTAATTTTTTTCTGGATGGGTTAGAGTGCGGACGTCCTAACGAGCAAATATTTATTTAAATTCTACTTAGTGAATCTAACAGTTCTTGATATATTTCCAGCTTCTTCAGGTTTATTTTAAGATAAATATATTTTCTTTCTTTTCTGCGTATACTATTATGCTTAGGTATTGATTTTCCTTTCTCGAGTAAGAAAGTGTATGTATAGGTCTTAATTTGATTTCTAGTTCAGTTTTTTTTCTCTTTACCAACACTTATGTGCCCTATTTTGCTTATTGTTTATAATTAATTATATTATTTCTTTTCGATAAGTTCTTATAATGAAAGTATCATTTGGTTCAATCATGATTTGTAGAAAAATGTTATTATTTCAACTATCTGATTGTGATTCTTCAAAATCTCTTCGGCACATAACTATTACGTCGTGGTCAAGTTGGAAAGTAGACATTGATCACATTAGGAAACCTAATATGTAAGATTGTTAAGAATTGTAGTGGGCTTTTATACTATTTGATAAAACTTTTGTCCTTGTAGTTGTAATTTATAATTTGGAAGGTTTTTTATTTTTATTTTTATTTTTTGCGGAGGACTTAATCGACATAGGTTGAATACTTCGAGGACTAAATCGTCTCAAATAAATTCTGACGACTAAATTGAAACTTGATTTCTTTGAGGACTAAATTGATTCAATTAAAACTTTGAGGACCAAATTGAGATTCACCTATAACTATAGGTACCATAGTAGTAGATAAGCCAACTATGAATTTATTTGTACTTGATGGAAGTAATATTGTACGAAAAAACCCACCTACCAAAAATTTGTTTTTCGAGAAAACTAGAAGTGCATGAAAAAGAATATGAGGGATACTTGAAAAACTCACACTCTGCCTGAGTTTTGTGGGGATCATAGAATCTTTTGTTAGTATGGCGTATCAATATCTGCTACTTCACAGATTTCAGTCTCAGATTTGATCCCTTGTGCTATGTTCTAGGTGTCTGTTATGATTATGTCTTTGAAAGCTGCTAGTCTTGGACTGAACATGGTTGCAGCTTGTCATGTTCTTCTTCTTGACCTCTGGTGGAACCCTACAACTGAAGATCAAGCAGTGGATAGAGCCCATCGGATTGGACAGACCCGTCCAGTTAAAGTTTTGCGATTGACAGTCAAAGACACAGTTGAAGATCGCATCTTAGCTCTCCAGGTATTATTTTGTGCCCAAATCTTCTGTCCTATTCTTTCCAATTCCAATCTATAATTAGGAAATTTTTTGTACATGTTTAAGGGAGAGTTTAAATGCTCATTTGCACTGTGACATTATCATCGACACTGAATTTGTTTGTCTCTTCCTTTTCTTATTCCAATAATTTTCTGTGATTGTAAGTGTACATATCATATCTTGACTCTGAGATATAGATATTTCTTGATAAGTAATACATCCAAGAAGGTGTAAAATGAATGATACTAGAAGGCATAAAATAAGTGATACTCGGTTAGATATACTTTTGCATGTATCAAAGAGTCCAAGGCGAAAGAGTTAAATGATAGGGCCTTTTTCTTGTGCTATTCATATGTAGTCTACTCTATCCGTCCATTTTGTTTGTCCAATCTCGTAACAAATGTTTTAGGGAACACCATGATTACACCAAAAAGGGGCAAATTTCGCACATTTACCCTTCAACATGTTTAAAAAGTTACCGTATTTAAATAAAGCTGAACAATGGCAAGACTGCAAAAAGACATTACTAAGAGCAATTCACTTGGCACCTTCAAATTACATATTGAAATTTGATGCAGGTGTTGCAATGCAAAAGTTCTCACTTCTCAGCATCAACATTACAAAAGGAGAAAAGGACTGTGGATGAGGTTACTGATGATGAATCCTTTCCTTGTAGTTTTCTTTGTATTTTGTCTAGGGGTACTTGAACCCATTGAAGCCTGACAATTGTTATTTTTTGAAAATCGTTGCATGACTAATGCTCTGGATTTTGAATTGGGTCTCTTGGCTTGCCCTTTCTGATGCCTTCTAGCTTTTATTTTGGTGCATGTTTCCACAGGCATAACGTTCTTGAGTTGACTTTTGGAGGTATATTGGGGGGCAGCTATTTTAGTGGTAAAACTTTCTAAGAGCAGCTACTTAGTGCATATATTGCGGAAGTTTGGGTCCGTCTCCAGTCTTCCCCTGCCCATACCCCCATTGGTTGGGGATTTCATTGGTACACTATTGTTGTTGATCGGAAAACTTCATCATTTGTCACGTCAGTATCACCTAGTCCTTGGTCCTAATACTCAAAGAACATGGGCTCCTTTCTTTCTCCTTGAATTGTTGCCATGTCGACCATGTCATACATTTCTCAAGGTCTTTGGTCTTGTTACTTGGCTTAGATAGCTAAATCATATTGGCTTTCAATAATTTATTCAAAGAGGTGCTCGCGCTTCTTCTATCTCGAATGTGTATGTTTTCAGTTTTGTTTTTTTTTTTTGTTGCTCACATGAATGCCTGTATTTCCGGGTATTTATTCTATGAACTTGTTGCTTTTGAGCTGCTTTACGTAGTCTGTCATAAAAATCGTGAGGTTGTTTCATTGACAAACAACGGATTTTTTTAACAGAATAACACCAGTGGAGTTCTACGAAGCTTATGTAAAGAAGAATGACTAGTAAAAAACTAGTAATCCAACTGAACTGACCTCATTAATGGATATCAGTCTCCTCCCACCATCATAGATTTGTAATGAATAATTATACTAGCAAGATAGCAGGTGTTATGTTGCTAGCTTGCTCCTTCGTTCTCATTATGTGGTCTATACTTCTAGTTGCACCATGAATCATCATTATAGATTTTTCGTTTTTCGTTTTTTGTGATATGTACTACTTCGGTCATAATGCTGGATATCTTTGGAAAGTATTTTAACAGTCTCTCTCTCTCTGGTGTAATAGGTGCATTCAACTGTGGCGGAGCTTAAGAATGCTGTTAGGGTGTTTAGTCAATTGTCTTCAGGTTCAAACCTTCAGTTTCATGGGTTTGATGAGAATAAAATTGACACCCATGTTAATTACTTCAAGCACTTACTTGAGGCTGCCAAGCACTTACTTGAGGTAGCTGAGCGGGATGAGCAGCAAAATATGCAGAGAATAGAACTTGCACGCTAGCTATCTTTGGCCGAGGAAGCCCGTTGAAAAGCTGAAGAACAGAGGAAAATCCAGGTCAGCTGGTATTGACTTGAAGTATAGTCCTTTTATCATTGTTGCTTAATGCATTCACTCATTCAACTCTGGGGATGCAGAAGGAGAGAAGGAAACAAGAAGATGAACTTAAGCAAGTGCTGCAACAAGATAAAAATTTGGAGCGCATAAAGGTAACGGTTCTTAACATTGTGTATTCTATTTAGGTAGGATTTATATTGTTTTGTGACAGTTTGAAACGTTTCGTATTCTGTTTGTCTCAATTTTTTTTTCCAGCAAATCCATTTCTTTTTTCTTGAAACTGACCAGCTATCTTGTCTGGGTTGTGATATGCTTTGAGATTTATGCATCCATCTTTGTGCAGATTTTTTTTTTGTCTCTGAATTGTGTGCAAATAAAATTTGCTTTGTCCCCAGGAACAATGAAAGAGTAGTGGCCCTGCCACGAAGCGGAAGGATAGGTCCCACTTTGAAGATGAGGAGGGAGGGAATAATGAGAAGAGGAGGAAAAAGGGTGGAAAGAGAAGAAAGAAGGACAGGGGCTCTAAGTCACGTTATGAGACCGACGAAGCTGAAGCTGACATTATGGATGATCATGAGGATGATGAAGATGGTAACATCAATTATGGGGATCCATCTAATCCAGTGAATGATCAAGAAGATGAAGGGGAAGAAAAAGCCCAGGATCTTCTGGCAGCGGCCGGGCTTGAAGATTCTGACGCTGACGATGATGATGTGGTAATCTTTCTGTACATGTCTATGTGATATGTAGGAGATACTTGGAATAGTTCTTTGGTCATTCCGGTTCTAGAATGTCTAGGACACTAGTAACACCTAGAATGTTTTCCCAAGTAAGAGTACGAAGAGAAAAGGTTCTTTGCTATTGTTTGTCTAGTCACTAGTGAACTGGTATCACTCATCTTTTCCACCAAGGTATCTTGTGTTATCATTTTCCAAAATTAATATTTAGAGAAGTGATGTTGGCAATTGTCTTCTATCCTAATGCATTCCTCTTTTTTTTCTTAGACAGTTAAACTAGTACCCTTTCACATTTTTATTCGTTGAATTATACATTTTGACTTCTTATTTTATTTTGCCCAAGTACCTCAAAAAAACTGGAGGATTGTTTTGTTATCTAGTAAGGACATAAAGGGTTTGCAGTTACCATTTATTTATTTATTTGCTAATTCAAATCACTTTTTTAAAATTTAGTTACCTATGCTTTAGTTTCTGTTTGTTTTTGGGTGAAGGCTGTACCTTCAAACATCAGTCGAAGGAGGCATGCATGGTCAGAATCAGATGACGATGAGCCACAATAGAGGCAGCCCCAATCCAGTCCCAATGGAGAGCATTCGGCTGAGATGCAGTTAAGTGATGGCGAAGTTGGGGGAGATGATGAGCTTAATGCAGATGCTGCTGCTGATGATGAAGACCAATGAAAACATGCCTAGAAGCTGATTTAGCAGGTTAGCCATAACAATCTGATTACTTGCATACAAGAGTAGGAGGTATCTTTGCTTCTAAAATTAGGGTTTGCTAATATCTATTGTTGTTGTCCCTACCAAAAAAACCAAAAACAAAACCAAGATATATAGAGTGCTGGCCACATACATGAAACAAAAAATGCTCTTTGTAGGAGATACACCACATGTGATTGAAGCGAAAAGAAAAGACCCGAAATCGACAAATAAGTGTGGTTCCTAGTAGATGTACAGGCTACTGACCACATAAAACAACAAAAGGGCTCTTAGTTGAAGATGAACTACTGGCCACTTGAGTGGAAAGAAAAGACCCTAAATCCACGAAGAAGTGTGGTTCCTAGTAGATATATAGGCTGCTGGCCACATACAGAATACAAAATATGCTCTTTGTTGTAGCTACAACTCTTGCAATTTGAGCGGAAAGAAAAGTCCCGATATCGGCAAATAAGTGTGGTTCCTAGTAGACGTATGGGCTACTGACCACAGAACACAAAAAAAGGGCTTTTATTTCAAGATAAACCGCTGGCCACTTTGAGTTGAAAGTAAAGATCCTAAATCAACGAAGAAGTGTGGTTCCTAGTAGATATATAGGCTGCTGGCCACATATCGAATACAAAAAATGCTCTTTGTTGTAGCTACAACTCTTGCAATTTGAGCGGAAAGCAAAGACCCGATATCGGCAAATAAGTGTGGTTCCTAGTATACGTATGGGCTACTGATCACATAACACAAAAAAAGGGCTATTAATTGAAAGATAAACCGCTGGCCACTTTGAGTAGAAAGTAAAGACCCTAAATCGACGAAGTAGTGTTTTTCTTAGTAGATATATAGGCTGCTGGCCACATACAGAATACAAAATATGCTCTTTGTTGTAGCTACAACTCTTGCAATTTGAGCGGATAGAAAAGACCCGATATCAGCAAATAAGTGTGGTTCCTAGTATACGTATGGGCTACTGACCACATAACACCAAAAACGGGCTCTTAATTGAAGATAAAGCGCTGGCCACTTTGAGTGGAAAGTAAAGTCCCTAAATCGACGAAGAAGTGTGGTTCCTAGTAGATATCTAGGCTGCTAGCCACATACAGAAAACAAATATTGCTCTTTGTTGTAGCTACAGCTCTTGCAAATTGAGCGGAAAGAAAAGACCCGATTTCAACAAATAAGTGTGGTTCCTAGAAGACGTATGGACTACTGACCACATAACACAAAAAAAGGGCTCTTATTCGAAGACAAACTGTTGGCCGTAGACGTATGGGGTACTGACCACAAAATACAAAAAAAGGGCTCTTATTTGAAGATAAACTACTGGCCACTTTGAGTGGAAACTAAAGACCCTAAATCGACGAAAAATTGTGGTTCCTAGTAGATATATATAGTGATGGCCACATACAGAAAACAAAAAATGCTCTTTGTTGTAGCTACAACTCTTGCAATTTGAGCAGAAAGAAAAGACCCGATATCGGCAAATGAGTGTGGTTCCTAGTAGACGTATGGGCTACTGACCACATAACACAAAAAAAGGGCTTTTATTTCAAGATAAACCGATGGCCACTTTAAGTGGAAAGTAAAGATCCTAAATCGACGAAGAAGTGTGGTTCCTAGAAGATATATAGGCTGCTGGCCACATACCGAATACAAAAAATGCTCTTTGTTGTAGCTACAACTCTTGCAATTTGAGCGGAATGCAATGACCCGATATCGGCAAATAAGTGTGGTTCCTAGTATACGTATGGGCTACTGACCACATAACATAAAAAAAGGGATTTTATTTCAAGATAAACCGCTGACCACTTTGAGTTGAAAGTAAAGATCCTAAATCGACGAAGAAGTGTGGTTCCTAGTAGATATATAGGCTGCTGGCCACATACCGAATACAAAAAATGCTCTTTGTTGTAGCTACAACTCTTGCAATTTGAGCGGAAAGAAAAGACCCGATATCGGCAAATAAGTGTGGTTCCTAGTATACGTATGGGCTACTGACCACATAACACAAAAAAAGGGCTATTAATTGAAAGATAAACCGCTGGCCACTTTGAGTGGAAAGTAAAGACCCTAAATCGACGAAGAAGTGTTGTTCCTAGTAGATATATAGGCTGCTGGCCACATACAGAATACAAAAATGCTCTTTGTTGTAGCTACAACTCTTGCAATTTGAGCGGAAAGAAAAGACCCGATATCGGCAAATAAGTGTGGTTCCTAGTATACGTATGGCTACTGACCACATAACACAAAAAAAAGGCTCTTATTTGAAGACAAACTACTGGCCACTTTGAGTGGAAACTAAAGACCCTAAATCGACGAAGAAGTGTGGTTCCTAGTAGATAAATATAGTGATGGCCACATACAGAAAACAAAAAATGCTCTTTGTTGTAGCTACAACTCTTGCAATTTGAGCGGAAAGTAAAGACCCGATATCGGCAAATAAGTGTTGTTCCTAATATACGTATGGACTACTGACCACAGAACACAAAAAAAGGGCTTTTATTTCAGGATAAACCATAACACAAAAAAAGGGGCTTTATTTCAGGATAAACCGCTGACCACTTTGAGTTGAAAGTAAAGAACCTAAATCGACGAAGAAGTGTTGTTCCTAGTAGATATATAGGCTACTGGCCACATACCGAATACAAAAAATGCTCTTTGTTGTAGCTACAACTCTTGCAATTTGAGCGGAAAGAAAAGACCCGATATCGGCAAATAAGTGTGGTTCCTAGTATACGTATGGGCTACTGACCACATAACACAAAAAAGGGCTCTTAATTGAAGATAAACCGCTGGCCACTTTGAGTGGAAAGTAAAGACCCTAAATCGACGAAGAAGTGTGGTTCCTAGTAGATATATAGAATACAAAATATGCTCTTTGTTGGCCACATACGGAAAGAAAATACAAAAAATGCTCTTTGTTGTAGCTACAACTCTTGCAATTTGAGCGGAAAGAAAAGACCCGATATCGGCAAATAAGTGTGGTTCCCTAGTATACGTATGGGCTCTTGACCACATAACACAAAAAGGGCTCTTATTTGAAGATAAAAGATAAACCCTGGCCACTTTGAGTGGAAAGTAAAGACCCTAAATCAACGAAAGTGTTCCTGTTCCTAGTAGATATATAGTCAAATAAGTGTGGCCACATACAGAATACAAAAAATGCTCTTTGTTGTAGCTACAACTCTTGCAATTTGAGCGGAAAGAAAAGACCCGATATCGGCAAATAAGTGTGGTTCCTAGTATACGTATGGGCTACTGACCACAGAACACAAAAAAAGGGCTCTTAATTGAAGATAAACCGCTGGCCACTTTGAGTGGAAAGTAAAGACCCTAAATCGACGAAGAAGTGTGGTTCCTAGTAGATATATAGATTGCTGGCCACATACCGAATACAAAAAATGCTCTTTGTTGTAGCTACAACTCTTGCAATTTGAGCGGAAAGAAAAGACCCGATATCGGCAAATAAGTGTGGTTCCTAGTAGACGTATGGGCTACTGACCACAGAACACAAAAAAAGGGCTTTATTTCAAGATAAACCGCTGGCCACTTTGAGTGGAAAGTAAAGATCCTAAATCGACGAAGAAGTGTGGTTCCTAGTAGATATATAGTCTGCTGGCCACATACCGAATACAAAAAATGCTCTTTGTTGTAGCTACAACTCTTGCAATTTGAGCGGAAAGAAAAGACCCGATATCGGCAAATAAGTGTGGTTCCTAGTATACGTATGGGCTACTGACCACATAACACAAAAAAAGGGCTCTTATTTGAAGATAAACCAATTTGGCCACTTTGAGTGGAAAGTAAAGACCTAAATCAACGAAGTAGTAAGTGTGTTCCTAGTAGATATATAGGCAAAGACCCGATATCGGCAAATAAGTGTGGCCACATACAGAATACAAAAATGCTCTTTGTTGTAGCTACAACTCTTGCAATTTGAGCGGAAAGCGAAAAAAGACCCGATATCGGCAAATAAGTGTGGTTCCTAGTATACGTATGGGCTCGACCACATAACACAAAAAAGGGCTATTAATTGAAAGATAAACCGTTGGCCACTTTGAGTGGAAAGTAAAGACCCTAAATCTACGAAGTAGTGTTGTTCCTAGTAGATATATAGGCTGCTGGCCACATACAGAATACAAAATATGCTCTTTGTTGTAGCTACAACTCTTGCAATTTGAGCGGAAAGAAAAGACCCGATATCGGCAAATAAGTGTGGTTCCTAGTATACGTATGGGCTCAAACGACCACATAACACAAAAAAGGGCTATTATTTGAAGATAAACAAAAAAGGGCTTTTATTTCAAGCCACTTTGAGTGGAAAGTAAAGACCCTAAATCGACGAAGAAGTGTGGTTCCTAGTAGATATATAGGCTGCTGGCCACATACAGAATACAAAAAATGCTCTTTGTTGTAGCTACAACTCTTGCAATTTGAGCGGAAAGAAAAGACCCGATATCGGCAAATAAGTGTGGTTCCTAGTATACGTATGGGCTACTGACCACATAACACAAAAAAGGGCTCTTATTTGAAGATAAACCGATATCGGCAAATAAGTGTGGCCACTTTGAGTGGAAAGTAAAGTCCCTAAATCGACGAAGAAGTGTGGTTCCTAGTAGATATATAGGCTGCTGGCCACATACCGAATACAAAAAATGCTCTTTGTTGTAGCTACAACTCTTGCAATTTGAGCGGAAAGAAAAGACCCGATATCGGCAAATAAGTGTGGTTCCTAGTATACGTATGGGCTACTGACCACATAACACAAAAAAAGGGCTATTAATTGAAAGATAAACCGTTGGCCACTTTGAGTGGAAAGTAAAGACCCTAAATCGACGAAGAAGTGTTGTTCCTAGTAGATATATAGGCTGCTGGCCACATACAGAATACAAAAAATGCTCTTTGTTGTAGCTACAACTCTTGCAATTTGAGCGGAAAGAAAAGACCCGATATCGGCAAATAAGTGTGGTTCCTAGTATACGTATGGGCTACTGACCACATAACACAAAAAAAGGGCTATTAATTGAAAGATAAACCGCTGGCCACTTTGAGTGGAAAGTAAAGACCCTAAATCGACGAAGAAGTGTGGTTCCTAGTAGATATATAGGCTGCTGGCCACATACCGAATACAAAAAATGCTCTTTGTTGTAGCTACAACTCTTGCAATTTGAGCGGAAAGAAAAGACCCGATATCGGCAAATAAGTGTGGTTCCTAGTATACGTATGGGCTACTGACCACAAACAAAAAAAAGGCTTTTATTTCAAGATAAACCGCTGACCACTTTGAGTTGAAAGTAAAGATCCTAAATCGACGAAGAAGTGTGGTTCCTAGTAGATATATAGGCTGCTGGCCACATACCGAATACAAAAAATGCTCTTTGTTGTAGCTACAACTCTTGCAATTTGAGCGGAAAGAAAAGACCCGATATCGGCAAATAAGTGTGGTTCCTAGTATACGTATGGGCTACTGACCACATAACACAAAAAAAGGGCTCTTAATTGAAGATAAACCGCTGGCCACTTTGAGTGGAAAGTAAAGACCCTAAATCGACGAAGAAGTGTGGTTCCTAGTAGATATCTAATTTCTTTTTGCCACATACGAAAACAAAAAATGCTCTTTGTTGTAGCTACAACTCTTGCAATTTGAGCGGAAAGAAAAGACCCGATATCGACAAATAAGTGTGGTTCCTAGTAGACGTATGGGCTCATGACACATAACACAAAAAAGGGCTGGGCCACATTACAGTAAAAAAAGGGTCTTATTTGAAGACAAAAATGTGGTTCCTTGTTGTAGCATACAAAAAAAAAATGCTCTTTGGCGTGAGCGGAAAGAAAAGACGTATAAGTGGTTCCTAGTATACGATATGGACCATGACCACATAACACAAAAAAAGGGCTCTTATTTGAAGATAAACTAACTGGCCACTTTGATTGGAAAGTAAAGACCCTAAATCGACGAAAAAGTGTGGTTCCTAGTAGATATATATAATGATGGCCACATACAGAAAACAAAAAATGCTCTTTGTTGTAGCTACAACTCTTGCAATTTGAGCGGAAAGAAAAGACCCGATATCGGCAAATAAGTGTGGTTCCTAGTAGACCTATGGGCGGCCACGACCACATAACACACAAAAAAGGGCTTTTATTTCAAGATAAAAACAAAAAAAGGGCTTTATTTCAAGGCCACTTTGAGTGGAAAGTAAAGACCCTAAATCGACGAAGAAGTGTGGTTCCTAGTAGATATATAGGCTGCTGGCCACATACCGAATACAAAAAATGCTTTTTGTTGTAGCTACAACTCTTGCAATTTGAGCGGAAAGAAAAGACCCGTTATCGGCAAATAAGTGTGGTTCCTAGTATACGTATGGGCTACTGACCACATAACACAAAAAAAGGGCTCTTATTTGAAGATAAACCGCTGGCCACTTTGAGTGGAAAGTAAAGACCCTAAATCAACGAAGAAGTGTTGTTCCTAGTAGATATATAGGCTGCTGGCCACATACAGAATACAAAAAATGCTCTTTGTTGTAGCTACAACTCTTGCAATTTGAGCGGAAAGAAAAGACCCGATATCGGCAAATAAGTGTGGTTCCTAGTATACGTATGGGCTACTGACCACATAACACAAAAAAGGGCTCTTAATTGAAGATAAACCGCTGGCCACTTTGAGTGGAAAGTAAAGTCCCTAAATCGACGAAGAAGTGTGGTTCCTAGTAGATATATAGGCTGCTGGCCACATACCGAATACAAAAAATGCTCTTTGTTGTAGCTACAACTCTTGCAATTTGAGCGGAAAGAAAAGACCCGATATCGGCAAATAAGTGTGGTTCCTAGTATACGTATGGGCTACTGACCACATAACACAAAAAAAGGGCTATTAATTGAAAGATAAACCGCTGGCCACTTTGAGTGGAAAGTAAAGACCCTAAATCGACGAAGTAGTGTTGTTCCTAGTAGATATATAGGCTGCTGGCCACATACAGAATACAAAATATGCTCTTTGTTGTAGCTACAACTCTTGCAATTTGAGCGGAAAGAAAAGACCCGATATCGGCAAATAAGTGTGGTTCCTAGTATACGTATGGGCTACTGACCACATAACACAAAAAAAGGGCTATTAATTGAAAGATAAACCGCTGGCCACTTTGAGTGGAAAGTAAAGACCCTAAATCGACGAAGAAGTGTGGTTCCTAGGAGATATATAGGCTGCCGGCCACATACCGAATACAAAAATGGTCTTTGTTGTAGCTACAACTCTTGCAATTTGAGCGGAAAGCAAAGACCCGATATCGGCAAATAAGTGTGGTTCCTAGTATACGTATGGGCTACTAACCACAGAACACAAAAAAAAGGCTTTTATTTCAAGATAAACGTGACCACTTTGAGTTGAAAGTAAAGATCCTGAGTGGAAAGTAAAGACCCTGTAAATCGACGAAGAAGTGTGGTTCCTAGTAGATATATAGGCTTTAGCCACATACATACGTAAAAAAAAAAAATGCTCTTTGTTGTAGCTACAACTCTTGCAATTTGAGCGGAAAGAAAAGACCCGATATCGGCAAATAAGTGTGGTTCCTAGTAGACGTATGGGCTACTGACCACAGAACACAAAAAAGGGCATTTATTTCAAGATAAACCGCTGGCCACTTTGAGTGGAAAGTAAAGATCCTAAATCGACGAAGAAGTGTGGTTCCTAGGAGATATATAGGCTGCTGGCCACATACCGAATACAAAAATGCTCTTTGTTGTAGCTACAACTCTTGCAATTTGAGCGGAAAGAAAAGACCCGATATCGGCAAATAAGTGTGGTTCCTAGTATACGTATGGGCTACTGACCACATAACACAAAAAAGGGCTATTAATTGAAGATAAACCGTTGGCCACTTTGAGTGGAAAGTAAAGACCCTAAATCAACGAAGTAGTGTTGTTCCTAGTAGATATATAGGCTGCTGGCCACATACAGAATACAAAAAATGCTCTTTGTTGTAGCTACAACTCTTGCAATTTGAGCGGAAAGAAAAGACCCGATATCGGCAAATAAGTGTGGTTCCTAGTATACATATGGGCTACTGACCACATAACACAAAAAAAGGGCTCTTAATTGAAGATAAAAGGGCTCTTATTTGAAAGATTGGCCACTTTGAGTGGAAAGTAAAGACCCTAAATCAACGAAGTAGTGTTGTTCCTAGTAGATATATAGGCTGCTGGCCACATACAGAATACAAAATATGCTCTTTGTTGTAGCTACAACTCTTGCAATTTGAGCGGAAAGAAAAGACCCGATATCGGCAAATAAGTGTGGTTCCTAGTATACATATGGGCTCAACGAAGAAGTGTGGTTCCTAGACCACATAACACAAAAAAGGGCTCTTAATTGAAGATAAACAAAAAAGGGCTATTAATTGAAGCCACTTTGAGTGGAAAGTAAAGACCCTAAATCAACGAAGTAGTGTTGTTCCTAGTAGATATATAGGCTGCTGGCCACATACAGAATACAAAATATGCTCTTTGTTGTAGCTACAACTCTTGCAATTTGAGCGGAAAGAAAAGACCCGATATCGGCAAATAAGTGTGGTTCCTAGTATACGTATGGGCTACTGACCACATAACACAAAAAAGGGCTCTTAATTGAAGATAAACCGCTGGCCACTTTGAGTGGAAAGTAAAGTCCCTAAATCGACAAAGAAGTGTGGTTCCTAGTAGATATCTAGGTCTAGATATATTCGCCACATACAGAAAAAACAAATTGCTCTTTGTTGTAGCTACAACTCTTGCAATTTGAGCGGAAAGAAAATACCCGATATCGACAAATAAGTGTGGTTCCTAGTAGACGTATGGGCTACTGACCACATAACACAAAAAAGGGCTCTTATTTTAAGTCAAACTGTTGAGTGGAAAGTAAAGACCCTAAATCGAACGAAGAAGTGGTTCCTAGTAGACGCCAATGGAAAACAAAAATGGTACCTACCACATAACGGAAAAAAAAAAAAGGGCTCTTATTTGAAGACACAAAAAAAGGGCTCTTATTTGAAGCCACTTTGAGTGGAAACTAAAGACCCTAAATCGAGGAAGAAGTGTGGTTCCTAGTAGATATATAGACTGCTAGCCACATACAGAAAACAAAAAATGCTTTTTGTTGTAGCTACAACTCTTGGAATTTGAGCGGAAAGAAAAGACCCGATATCGGCAAATAAGTGTGGTTCCTAGTAGACGTATGGGCTACTGACCACAAAACATAAAAAAAGGGCTTTTATATCAAGATAAACCGCTGGCCACTTTGAGTGGAAAGTAAAGATACTAAATCGACGAAGAAGTGTGGTTCCTAGTAGATATATAGGTTGCTGGCCACATACCGAATACCAAAAATGCTCCTTGTTGTAGCTACAACTCTTGCAATTTGAGCGGAAAGAAAAGACCCGATATCCGCAAATAAATATGGTTCCTAGTAGACGTATGGGCTACTGACCACTTAACACCAAAAAAAGGTCTCTTATTTGAAGATAAAGCGCTTGCCACTTTGAGTGGAAAGTAAAGATTCTAAATCGACGAAGAAGTGTGGTTCCTAGTTGATATATCGACTGCTGGCCACATACAGAAAACATAAAATTCTCTTAGTTGTAGTTACAACTCTTGCAATTTGAGCGGAAAGAAAGGACCCGATATCGACAAATAAGTGTGGTTCCTAGTAGACGTATGGGCTACTGACCACAGAACACAAAAAAAAGGGCTCTTATTTCAAGATAAACCGTTGGCCACTTTATGTGGAAAGTAAAGTCCCTAAATCGACAAAGAAGTGTGGTTCCTAGTAGATATATAAACCGCAGGCCACATACAGAAAACAAAAAATGCTCTTTGTTGTAGCTACAACTCTTGCAATTTGAGCGGAAAGAAAAGACCCGATATCGACAAATAAGAGTGGTTCCTAGTGGATGTTTGGGCTACTAACCACATAACACAAAAAAAGGGGGTCTTATTTGAGGACAAACCGCTGGGCACTTTGAGTCGGAAAAAAAAGACCCTAAATCGACGATGAATTGTGGTTCCTAGTAGATATTTAGACTGCTGGCCACATACAGAAAACAAAAAATGCTCTTTGTTGTAGTTACAACTCTTGCAATTTCAGCGGAAAGAAAAGACCCGATATTGAAAAATATGTGTGGTTCCTTGTAGATATATGGGCTACTGACCACATAACACAAAAAAGGCTCTTATTTCAAGATAAACCGCTGGCCACTTTGAGTGGAAAGTAAAGACCCTAAATCGACGAATAAGTGTGGTTCCAAGTAGATATATATAAACTGTTGGCCACATACAGAAAAAAAAATGCTCTTTGTTGTAGCTACAACTCTTGCAATTTGAGCGGAAAGAAAAGACCTGATATCGACAAATAAGTGTGGTTCCTAGTAGACGTATGGGCTACTGACCACAGAATACAAAAAAGGGCTCTTATTTCCATTAAACCGCTGGAAACTTTGAGTGGAAAGTAAAGACCCTATATCGACGAAGAAGAGTGGTTCCTAGTAGATATAAAGACTGCTGCCCACATACCGAATACAAAAAATGCTTTTTGTTGTAGCTACAACTCTTGCAATTTGAGCGGAAAGAAAAGACCTGATATCCGCAAATAAGTGTGGTTCATAGTAGAAATATGGGCTACTGACCACAGAACACAAAAAAAGGGCTCTTATTTCAAGATAAACCGTTGGCCACTTTAAGTGGAAAGTAAAGTCCCTAAATCGACAAAGAAGTGTGGTTCCTAGTAGATATATAGACTGCTGGCCACATACAGAAAACAAAAAATGCTCTTTGTTGTAGCTACAACTCTTGCAATTTGAGTGGAAAGAAAAGACCCGATATCCGCAAATAAATGTGGTTCCTAGTAGACGTATGGGCTACTGACCACATAACACCAAAAAAAGGGCTCTTATTTGAAGATAAACAGCTGGCCACTTTGAGTGGAAAGTAAAGATTCTAAATCGACGAAGAAGTGTGGTTCCTAGTAGATATATAGACTGCTGGCCACATACAGAAAACAAAAAATGCTCTTTGTTGTAGCCACAACTCTTGCAATTTGAGCGGAAAGAAAAGACCCGATATCGACAAATAAGTGTGGTTCCTAGTGGATGTATGGGTTACTGACCACATAACACAAAAAAAGGCGTCTTATTTGAAGACAAAGCGTTGGCCACTTTGAGTCGAAAAAAAAGACCCTAAATCGACAATGAATCGTGGTTCCTAGTAGATATTTAGACTGCTTGCCACATACGGAAAACAATAAATGCTCTTTGTTGGAGATCCACCACTGGTTATTAAAGCGAAAAAAAAGACCCGATATCTACAAATAAGTGTGGTTCCTAGTAGACGTATGAGTTACTGACCACATAACACAAAAAAGGGCTCTTATTGGAAGATAAACCGCTGGCCACTTTGAGTGGAAAGTAAAGACCCTAAATCCACGAAAAAGTGTTGTCCTAGTAGATATATAGACTGCTGGCCACATACAGAAAACAAAAAATGCTCTTTGTTGTAGCTACAACTCTTGCAATTTAAGCGGAAAGAAAAGACTCGATATCGACGAATAAGTGTGGTTCCTAGTAGACGTATGGGCTACTGGCCACATTACAAAAAAAAAGGGGTCTTATTTGAAGATAAACTGCTAGCCACTTTGAGTGGAAAGTAACGACGCTAAATCGACGAAGAAGTGTGGTTCGTAGTAGATATACAGACTGTTGGCCACATACAGAAAACAAAAAATGCTCTTTGTTGTAGCCACAACTTTTGCAATTTGAGCGGCAAGAAAAGACCCGATATCGACAAATAAGTGTGGTTTCCTAGTAGATATATAGACTGCTAGCCACATACAGAAAACAAAAAATGCTCTTTGTTTTAGCTACAACTCTTACAATTTGAGCGGAAAGAAAGGGCCCGATATCGACAAATAAGTGTGGTTCCTAGTAGATATATGGGCTATTGACCACATAATACGAAAAAAGGGCACTTATTTCAAGATAAACCGCTGGGCACTTTGAGTGGAAAGTAAAGACCCTAAATCGACGAAGAAGTGTGGTTCCTAGTAGATATATAGACTGCGGGCCACATACAGAAAACAAAAAATGCTCTTTTTCTGTAGCCACAACTCTTGCAATTTGAGCGGAAAGAAAGGACCTGATATCGACAAATAAGTGTGGTTCCTAGTAGATATATGGGCTATTGACCACATAACACAAAAAAGGGCTCTTATTTCAAGATAAACCGCTGGCCATTTTGAGTGCAAAGCAAAGACCCTAAATCGACGAAAAAGTGTGGTTCCTAGTAGATATATAGACTGCTATCCACGTACAGAAAACAAAAAATGCTCTTTGTTGTAGTTACAACTCTTGCAATTTGAGCGGAAAGAAACGACCTGATAACACAAAAAAGGGCTCTTATTTCAAGATAAACCGCTGGGCACTTTGAGTGGAAAGTAAAGACCCTAAATCGACGAAGAAGTGTGGTTCCTAATAGATATATAGACTGCTAGCCACATACAGAAAACAAAAAATGCTCTTTGTTGTACCTAACACTCTTGCAATTTGAGCGGAAAGAAAGGACCCGATATCGACAAATAAGTGTGGTTCCTAGTAGATATATTGGCTATTGACCACATAATACAAAAAAAGGGCTCTTATTTCGAGATAAACCGCTGGCCACTTTGATGGCAAAGTAAAGACCCTAAATCGACGAAGAAGTGTGGTTCCTAGTAGATATATAGACTGCTAGCCACGTATAGAAAACAAAAAATGCTCTTTGTTGTAAATACAAATCTTGCAATTTGAGGGAAAGAAAGGACCCGATATTGACAAATAAGTGTGGTTCCTAGTAGATATATGGGCTATTGACCACATAACACAAAAAAAGGGCTCTTATTTCAAGATAAACCGCTGGCCACTTTGAGTGCAAAGTAAAGACCCTAAATCGACGAAGAAGTGTGGTTCCTAGTAGATATATAGACTGCTGGCCACGTACAGATAACAAAAAATGCTCTTTGTTGTAGCTACAACTCTTGCAATTTGAGCGGAAAGAAAAGACCCGATATCGACAAATTAGTGTGGTTCCTAGTAGACGTATGGGCTACTGACCACATTACACAAAAAAAGGGCTCTTATTTCAAGATAAACCTGTGGCCATTTTGAGTGCAAAGTAAAGACCCTAAATCGAAGAAGAAGTGTGGTTCCTAGTAGATATATTTACAAAAAAGTGGCCATATTTCAAGATATGTAAAAACAAAAAATGCTCTTTGTTGTATCTACAACTCTTGCAATTTGAGCGGAAAGAAAAGACCCGATATCGACAAATAAGTGTGGTTCGACTTGATAACACATAAAAAAAAGGGCTCTCATTCCAAGATAAACCGCTGGGCACGGAAAGGAAAGACCCAAAATCGACGAAGAAGTGTGGTTCCTAGTAAATATATAGATCAATCGAAAGACCCGGGCCACATACGAGCCAAAAAAAAAAAATCTTTTTTTGTAGCTACAACTCTTGCAATTTGAGCGGAAAGAAAGGACCCGATATCGACAAATAAGTGTGGTTCCTAGTAGATATATTGGCTATTGACCACATAACACAAAAAAGGGCTCTTATTTCAAGATAAACCGTTGGCCATTTTTTGAGTGCAAAGTAAAGACCCTAAATCGACGAAGAAGTGTGGTTCCTAGTAGATATATTGATTAACACAAAAAAAGGGCTCTTATTTCAAGCCATGTACTTTGAAGAAGTGGAAAGTAAAAAACAAAAAATGCTCTTTGTTGTATCTACAACTCTTGCAATTTGAGAAAAAAGACCCGATATCGACAAATAAGTGTGGTTCCAGAATCCACTTGATAACACAAAAAAGGGCTCTTATTCCAAGATAAACCTGGCCACTTTGAGTGGAAAAGTAAAGACCCTAAATCGACGAAGAAGTGTGGTTCCTAGTAAATATATAGATCACACAAAAAAGGGCCACATACGTAAAAAAAAAATGCTCTTTTTGTAGCTACAACTCTTGCAATTTGAGCGGAAAGAAAGGACCCGATATCGACAAATAAGTGTGGTTCCTAGTAGATATATTGGCTATTGACCACATAACACAAAAAAAGGGCTCTTATTTCAAGATAAACCGCTGACCATTTTGAGTGGAAAGTAAAGACCCTAAATCGACGAAGAAGTGTGGTTCCTAGTAGATATATAGACCTGTACGGCCATGTACGAGAAAACAAAAATGCTCTTTGTTGTAGCTACAACTCTTGCAATTTGAGCGAAAGAAAGAAACG
This sequence comes from Vaccinium myrtillus, assembly GCA_016920895.1. Taxonomy (NCBI): domain Eukaryota; kingdom Viridiplantae; phylum Streptophyta; class Magnoliopsida; order Ericales; family Ericaceae; genus Vaccinium; species Vaccinium myrtillus. The sequence continues at coordinate 27,150 of JADGMU010001027.1, forward strand.
AGTGTGGTTCCTAGTAGATAACACAAAAAAGGGCTCTTTTTTCAAGATAAACCGCTGGGCACTTTGAGTGGAAAGTAAAGACCCTAAATCGACAAAGAAGTGTGGTTCCTAGTAGATATATAGACTTCTCGCCACATACAGAAAACAAAAAATGCTCTTTGTTGTAGCTACAACTCGTGCAATTTGAACGGAAAGAAAAGACCCGATATCGAAAAACAAGAGTGGTTCCTAGAAGATATATGGGTTACTGACCACATAACACAAAAAAGGGCTCTTATTTCAAGATAAACCGCTGGCCACTTTGATTGGAAAGTAAATACCCTAAATCGACGAAGAAGTGTGGTTCCTAGTAGATATATAGACTGCTAGCCACATACAGAAAACAAAAAATGCTCTTTGTTGTAGCTACAACTCTTGCAATTTGAGCTGAAAGAAAGGACCCGATATCGACAAATAAGTGTGGTTCCTAGTAGATATATGGGCTATTGACCACATAACACCAAAAAAGGGCTCTTATTTCAAGATAAACTGCTGGCCACTTTGAGGGCAAAGTAAAGACCCTAAATCGATGAAGAAGTGTGGTTCCTAGTAGATATATAGACTGCTAGCCACGTACAGAAAACAAAAAATGCTCTTTGTTGTAGCTACAACTCTTGCAATTTGAGCGGAAAGAAAGGACCCGATATCAACAAATAAATGTGGTTCCTAGTAGATATATGGGCTATTGACCACATAACACAAAAAAGGGCTCTTATTTCAAGATAAACCGCTAGCCATTTTGAGTGCAAAGTAAAGACCCTAAATCGGCGAAGAAGTGTGGTTCCTAGTAGATATATAGACTGCTGGCCACGTACAGAAAATAAAAAATGCTCTTTGTTGTAGCTACAACTTTTGCAATTTGAGCGGAAAGAAATGACCTGATAATACAAAAAGGGCTCTTATTTCAAGATAAACCGTTGGGCACTTTGAGTGGAAAGTAAAGACCCTAAATCGACGAAGAAGTGTGGTTCCTAGTAGATATATAGACTGCGGGCCACATACAGAAAAAAAAAAATGCTCTTTTTCTGTAGCCACAACTCTTGCAATTTGAGCGGAAAGAAAGGACCCGATATCGACAAATAAGTGTGGTTCCTAGTAGATATATGGGCTATTGACCACATAACACAAAAAAAGGGCTCTTATTTCAAGATAAACCGCTGGCCATTTTGAGTGCGAAGTAAAGACCCTAAATCGACGAAGAAGTGTGGTTCCTAGTAGATATATAGACTGCTGGCCATGTACAGAAAACAAAAAATGCTCTTTGTTGTAGCTACAACTCTTGCAATTTGAGCGGAAAGAAACGACCTGATAACACAAAAAAGGGCTCTTATTTCAAGATAAACTGCTGGGCACTTTGAGTGGAAAGTAAAGACCCTAAATCGACGAAGAAGTGTGGTTCCTAGTAGATATATAGACTGCTAGCCACATACAGAAAACAAAAAATGCTCTTTTTCTGTAGCTACAACTCTTGCAATTTGAGCGGAAAGAAAGGACCCGATATCGACAAATAAGTGTGGTTCCTAGTAGATATATGGGCTATTGACCACATAACACCAAAAAGGGCTCTTATTTTGATAGGCGCGTGGAAAACTTGCGTTTGAGCGCCTAAGTAGGGTGGTTTAGCGCGTTAGACGTGCGGATTAATGTTTATTTTCTGGTTAATGCGTGCACAGTGGTGTTTTTGTTATTTCTGTGAGTTTTCCAGGTATTTTGGCTTTTGGCATTGTGTGTGTGCATGGCTTGAAGTGGAAACGCGGGAGTTTGAGGCTTGGGAGATGGATTTTGAAAATATAGGCCGAAGGGGATCGGTATCGATACCCCTCTAAGTGTTATCGATACTAATTAGTTATGAAGGGACTCGTTTTGATCAAGAAGGTCTGGTATCGATACCCTTAAAAGGGGTATCGATACCGAGAGGTTACGCGAAGTCAAGAAGTCAATGCAAGAGGTTCGGTATCGATACCCCTCTCAGAGGTATCGATACCGAGTAGCTACGCACGACTAAACTATGTCGTTTTGATGTATTTCGGAGTGACTACTATATAAACCCTAATTAGATCATTAATTAGGGTTCGAAACCTTCCATAACTTTCTGCACCTTAGAGTTTGGCGGCTACGTTTTTCAAGAGCCTTTTTCATTCATCGTTTCCGGATTCAATTTTATTCTTCAGAGTTGCAGCGTTTGGATTGATTGTTGCGTATTAATAACCAAGTTCGATTTTCCATTGCAATCTACGGTATCGTTTGCTTTTGTTTTTATATTTAATTCTTCGAGCATGTTTAGATCTAGTGTTAATTCGTTTTCTGCAACTTCTATAATCATGAGTGAGTAGTCGTTTAGAGTGCGGCTGCGGGGCCAAAGCGCCCACGCCTAGCCTCATCTATGTTTCACCTCGTGGCCGAATTCACAATTTTCAAGCAATTTTTGAGAACTAGAAACTTTTCTAACGAACAAACCCAGGCATTACCGGAATTCAAATGCGCATGGAATCTGGTGACAGGTGGTGCGCATTTGTTAGGAAATCTTCCTCGTTTTCTAAAATCAGTAAAAAGGTAAATTGTGGCCCGAGTAAATTTCGGTGAAATTAGGCGTGGATGCTAGGTTCCCTCAGCTGTACTCTTTTGTTTATTTGCATTCAGTCAATTTAGCTTAATATTCTAGTTAATCAAATCTCATCAAATCAAAGGGTGGCTACCTAAGAGCCAGTTAAAACTGCAATTTCACACTTTTGAGTCAAGCACTTAAGCCGTCTCAGTGGTTCGACTCCGGTACTTCCGGAATTATTGTGCTACACTGGTCGAGAGTCCTACGCTTGGGACGCGTCTTTATTCGTCTTATTTTTAGTCACCTGGTCGGTCAAGCATTTTTGGCGCCGTTGCCGGGGACGGCAGCGAGTGTTTTAAAAGTGTAGAGTCGTAGTTAATCTTGTCTTTTAGTCAAGTCACCATAGGTCGGAAACAAGACCCTCTCTATTATCGCGACCCGACACATCGGTTAGTGAGAAGAGAGCTGGAGTCAAGTCAGCCTGTGTTGTCTAGTTCTTTATTTTCTAGTTCGGAGTCAGATTCAGATCAGTCAGAGTTCTTTCCCATTAGTGATCTTTACATAGAATTACCTTTTGAGTCAGTAAGTGTTAGTAATCCACTTTACCAGTCAGAGTCAGAGGTAGGTGATATGGCTGAGCAGCAGGTTGTGCAACAACCATCTTTGAGGCAACATCTTTATCCAGAGAGGTCCACTCCTGAAGGACCCATTGTGTTTCCGCGTGAGACACAAGAGGCACGTAATGCTTTCACGGTTAAACCCGGTGTCCTGAACAGCCTCCCGAATTTCCATGGGAGGGAGTGCGATGACCCATACGAACATGTGCATACATTCGAGGGATTGGTGCGCAACCTCGCGTCCAATACCCAATACGAGAATGCATGCCTCAAGCTGTTTGAGGCAACATTAAAAGATGGCGCACTAATGTGGTTTAGGATGCAAAAGTCCCAATCTCTTACCACCTGGGCGCAAGTGCGCGACGCTTTCTATAGGAAGTATTTCTCTGAGGCTAAGTCTGTGAGTTTTAGGCGTCAGATCCAAGGCTTCAGGCAGGAGAGAGGTGAGTCGTTTCTCAAGGCTTGGGAGCGATTTAAGGAGTTGATCCTCAGATTACCACACCATGGTTTTGAGAGGATTCAACTGGTGGAGTTTTTCCATCTGGGCCTTAATGCAGAGACCGTCCAGCACATAGAGTATTCTTGCAAGGGGGACGACTTCTTGTCCAAAACAGCCGATGAGGGGTGGGATTTCTTGGATAACCTAGCTGATAGGCAGAGGGCTTTAGAGCCATCTGATTTTGATCGAGCCGGACCGTCGGGGTCCAACGTTATTCCTGTCACCATTCGTGACCAGCGACTCCAGGCTCAGGTTGAGAAAATGGCTCAGAGGTTAGAAGAGTTAGAAGTGAGACAGACTCGTCCAGTCCATGAGGTTAGTATAGAGGAAGTCTGTGTGTGGTGCGAATGTAAAGGGCACACCGCAACCGTTTGCCCTGGTTTCCTAGCGGCCAAGGGGGCAAGTCAGTTCACTCAGGAAGAGGTAAATGCAGTTAGGACTTGGGATCCATTTTCAAATACATACAATCCAGGATGGAGGGATCACCCCAACTTTGGGTGGTCAGATTCCAGAACTGGAGGTGGAGGTCAAGCGCAACCCCTTGCGTTGCCTCCGCCGCAGCAATTCCCACAGTCCCAATCGTTCAGGCCCCCGCAGGGCCAAGTCATTCCATACCAATACCAGCAACAGTCTGGTAGGGGGACAGGGCCATCCACTCGTGGTCCACCCCCGGGTTATTCACAGATGACTGCACGCGACCATAAGCTAGAGGATAATGTTAATTCCATGATGCAGTCACAGATGTCATTTCAGACTGAGACAAGGCAGCAAATTGGCGCCCTTACCACTCAGATGTCCCAACTCACTGCGATTATTAGTCACATGCAGCAGGAGAAGGGCAAGTTTCCAGCTCAGGGTAGTACAGCTGGCGCCCATTATTTGGGAAATTCTTCAGGTCCGAATATTCAGAGTCCAAATCAGGAGGAGGCCAAAGCGGTCACCATTCTCAGAAATGGGAAGGAGATCGACAAGACCATCCCACCAAAGCAGAAACTAACTCCACCACTGGAGCCAGTTGACGCACCGAGGGAAAACCCTGAGAGTGTTGAGGAGTCACCTGAGGTGGTGGAGCCTGCTGTTGCGGCCCCCACGACTCAAATGCCGCCAGCAATACCGTTAGCCCCATTTCCCCAAAGGCTGGCGGTGAAGCCTAAACAGAGCATGAACCATAAAATGTTAGAACTTTTTAAGAGGGTGCAATTCCCTATTACATTGATGGAGGCAATAGAGTCTTTTCCACAGTGTGCGAAGGTGCTGAAGGACCTTTGCACGACTAAGCGCAAGAATCAGAACAACGTGGTTCTGACAGAGCAAGTGAGTTCCATCCTTCAGACAGAGATTCCTGCCAAGTGCAAGGATCCAGGATGTCCCACCATACCCATAGAAATTGCGGGGCAGACGTTTGATAAGGCATTGTTGGATTTGGGAGCGAGTGTCAATTTGCTCCCATATTCAGCATTTTTGAGATTGGGTCTTAGGGATCTTAGAGAGACCCCCGTCACACTCCAGTTGGCAGACCGGAGTGTTAGGGTTCCGAAAGGGGTGGTGGAAGATGTGTTAATTCGGGTGGGTGAGTTCCAATTTCCCGCGGACTTCATTGTCCTTGATATTAACCCAGGTCCCGAAGTTTTAGAAAAGACTCCCATCATTCTAGGTCGTCCTTTCTTAGCCACCTCCAATGCCGTCATGAACTGCAAAACTGGCAAGGTCCAGTTATCTGTTGGCGAGGATAGGATGGAGGTGGATGTTTACAGTGTTAGCACTTTGGGTGAGGATGATGAGGAGTCAGAGGAGCTGTGTCTTATAGACACACTCATTCAGGAGCATATCGATACAGTCCTGTATAAGGACCCTCTGGAGGTGGCTCTTACCACTGAGGAGGTATCATTCTTAGAGTCAGCAGAGGTGGGCACTTTTCGTGATCTGTTAGAGGTTGAGGATGAGTACGAGGAGGTGTATGGGGTCACTCATGACCTAATGTTCGAACCATTGGGCAATCCTCCGCCCAAGGTTCTTCCATCTTTAGACCAACCACCTAAACCAGAGTTGAAACCTCTCCCGGACACGCTCAAGTATGTCTTTTTGAAGGACAATGATACTTATCCGGTAGTGATCTCCTCCACCCTTGAGGAAGATCAAGAGAGGAAGCTGCTTGACCTGTTGAGAGAGCACATAGGCGCGCTTGGTTGGACCATAGCTGATCTGCATGGTATAAGCCCCACGGTGTGTACACACCGAATCATTCTTGAGGATAGTGTTAAGCCGTCTAGACAGCCCCAGAGGCGCTTGAACCCAAACATGAAAGAGGTAGTAAGGGCTGAAGTGCTTAAGCTTTTAGATGCGGGTATTATATACCCGATTGCCCATAGTGAGTGGGTGAGCCCAGTACAGGTTGTGCCTAAGAAGGCTGGGGTCACGGTGGTGACCAATGAGCAAGGTGAGTTAGTGCCGACTAGGATTCCTACAGGTTGGCGAGTTTGCATCGATTACCGGAAGCTCAATGCGAGCACCCGGAAAGACCATTTCCCTCTCCCTTTCATTGATCAAATTCTGGAGAGGGTGGCTGGTCGAGCGTTTTACTGTTTCCTAGATGGGTACTCAGGCTACAACCAGATAGAGGTCGCATTAGAGGACCAGGAAAAGACCACGTTCACATGTCCGTATGGTACGTATGCTTACCGTCGCATGCCCTTTGGGTTGTGCAATGCACCTGGTACCTTTTCCAGGTGTATGATGGGGATTTTTAGTGACATGATTGAGCAGATTGTAGAGGTGTTTATGGATGATTTCTCGGTCTTCGGGGACTCATTCGATGGATGCCTCGAAAATTTAGGCAAGGTCTTGCAGAGGTGCGAGGAGAAGCACTTAGTGCTGAATTGGGAAAAGTGCCACTTCATGGTGACCCAAGGGATTGTGTTAGGACACATTGTGTCCTCCAAGGGTATTGAGGTGGATAAGGCTAAGATAGACTTGATCCGTAATCTTCCTACTCCTAAGTCTGTCAAGGATGTGCGTTCATTTCTTGGACACGCTGGTTTTTACCGGCGGTTCATTAAAGATTTTAGTGCTATATCCCGTCCATTGTGTCAACTGTTGGCAAAGGACGCACTATTTGAGTGGTCTGAGGCATGTGAGGGGGCATTCTTAAAGTTAAAGCGGAGTCTTTCTACTCCGCCAATCGTGCAATCCCCTGATTGGAGTCTTCCCTTCGAGTTGATGTGTGATGCTTCTGACTATGCAGTCGGAGCTGTTTTAGGACAGAGGAGAGGGAAAGACCCATGTGTGATCTACTACGCGAGCAAGACGCTCAATGCGGCACAGATGAATTACACCACTACCGAGAAGGAACTGTTAGCGGTGGTGTTTGCCGTAGATAAGTTTCGGTCCTATCTAGTGGGCTCGCAGATCACGGTGTTTACCGATCATGCAGCCCTTAAGTACTTGATGACCAAACAGGATGCGAAAGCACGCCTTATCCGGTGGATTCTGCTTCTGCAGGAATTCCACCTTGTCATTAAGGATAAGAAGGGGGTCGAGAATGTAGTAGCCGACCATTTGTCTCGTCTAGAGTTTGAGGACCCCACTTCTGACCTTCCCATTAGAGATTCTTTTCCAGATGAGCAGTTGTTCGTTGTTAACGAGTGCCCATGGTATGCTGATATCGCCAATTATTTGGTGACGGGGCAGATTCCTTCTCATTGGTCTACCCAAGAGAAGCAGCGATTTTTGAGGAGTGTCCGCCAGTACATATTTGATGACCCTTACTTGTTCAAATACTGTGCGGACCAGATTGTGCGTAGATGTGTCCCCGAGTCTGACCAGCAGGGGGTCATAGAGTTTTGCCATAGTGAGGCGTGTGGGGGTCACTTCTCTGCGAAGAAGACCACCGCTAAGATTCTGCAATGCGGGTTCTGGTGGCCCGATATATTTAAGGTTGTGCATTTGTTTTGTAGGGCATGTGACCGTTGCCAAAAGCTTGGCAAGTTATCTGCGCGTAATGAGATGCCCCTTAGGCCTATTCTTGTGCTAGAAGTATTTGATTGTTGGGGCATCGACTTTATGGGTCCATTTCCTATGTCTTATGGTTATGAGCACATCCTGTTGGCGGTGGACTATGTGTCGAAGTGGGTGGAAGCGATTCCCACTAGGTCTATGGAGTCGAAAGTCGTGCTCGAGTTTCTTAAGGCTAACATTCTGTCGAGGTTTGGCGTACCACGCGCCATTATATCGGATCAGGGCACGCATTTCACTAGTCGGTCTTTTGAGAAGTTAATGGGGGAGTTTCACGTTACTCATAAGGTATCCACGTCATACCACCCCCAGACTAATGGGCAGGCCGAGTTAGCAAATAGGGAAATCAAGCGAATTCTAGAAAAGACCGTAGGTGTGACTAGGAAGGATTGGTCCACTAGGTTAAATAACGCGTTGTGGGCTTACCGCACTGCTTACAAGACCGTGTTGGGTGCCTCACCCTATCGGCTCGTTTACGGTAAGGCCTGTCACCTGCCTGTTGAGTTAGAGAAAAAGGCCTATTGGGCCATTCAGAAAGTCAACTCTAGTTTGATTGAGGCGGGTGAGCATCAGAAATTGCAATTGAGTGAACTAGAGGAGCTTAGGAATGACGCGTATGAGAACGCTAGTATTTATAAGGCGAAGGTTAAGGTGTACCATGATAAGAACATTCAGCGCAAAACCTTTAGGGCCGGTCAGAAAGTGTTACTTTATAATTCGCGTCTTCATATTTTCCCAGGCAAGTTGAGGTCCCGTTGGGATGGTCCCTACTTAGTAATCAATGTATACCCTAATGGTTCAGTCGATGTCCGTGACCCTAAAGATGATAATGTGTTCAAAGTTAACGGGCAACGTCTAAAACCTTATTTGGAATTTTTGGAGGTAGGCGAACCTGATGAGGAGTTGGTCGATCCTGTTTATTCGGACGACCCAGTTGTGTAGGCGGTTTTCCGCCTTATTTTGACGGGTAGCTCACGCGTACCATGCTCTTAATTGAGTGTGGACCCGACCCCTGAATAGGGGTACCCATCATTGACTTGGGTTTCCATAGCTTCGCACACCGCTATTAAAAGAAGGATCGTGTGCCCAGCCCCGGTTAGTAAGGACGTTTGTGTCTTATCATGTTTGTTTTCGTATTATTATTAAAAAAAAAAAAAAAAAAACGGTCCGGTATAGCCACCTAATTTCTAGCCTTAAATATGCGTATCTGGGTTTCTAACAATCTTATTGCCGTGTCTCGGATAGTCATAAAAGAAGATTGGCTCTGATTTCTTTAAGGAAAAACCTTGAGAAATTTAACCTGTTGAGTCATGACTTACCCGGGATTGTTATGATGACTTTCTCTACGCATATTTAAGTGAGAAATTAGGAAGAAAAGTAGTACCCGTACCTTTCACGTGACGAAAGTGGGGGTGTTCATTATTTCTTTTATTTTATTTTGTGTGGCCCGGCTTTCAAACGCGGGCGATACTGACATCATTTGTTGCCTAGTAGGTAGTTGGTTCTTGCGTCTTGTGCAGGTATAGATCCTGGGAGCGGTTCTGATGACGACCAGCGACATTGATGGCAAATTCCCCATAAATCGGCCGGGGTCCTGATGGTTGGCTGCCATCCGTCGGTCCATCTCTTTTCCCTTGTTATTCCATATTACGGCTTTGTCTTCATGCTCTGGGGACAGAGCAATTTTCAAGATGGGGGATGGGGTGTACCTTGTACACGTTCGAGCGGTGCTAGTAGTTTAAATTTAAAATTTTTGGTTAATTTTTGAGTCTGGGGATACGATTGTTATGCTGGGTTGTATGAGTTAGATGAGCATGCTAGATTCTTTTCTCGTTGATTGCCTATTTAACTTGTTCACATGCATATATCTGACATCCATTTTGAATATTTTCCACACCATAAGCAGATTTGAGTGGGTGTTCCCACGTTGTGCACAACATGTCCTTAAAGCATCCCATGTTTCTTTGTTTTCACTTTCCGCATTCGCATAAAATAGTAGGCGTTTGAACCTCATATCACGATTTGAATATTGCATATGCATGCGTGAGAGTTGGTGACGTGTTTAGGGGATGAAACAAGGCCATTTTTGCATGATTAGACCAGTACACGTGTCCCATTGATCCCACGGTTAACCAGTCTATGTCAGTTCCTGTGTCAAACTTAGGAAACCGGTGTTTGGGTGGTGTGTCAGCGTGGTGGTCCAACTCTGTGTACATCTGTAGAGACCTCAATCAATGAATGTTGTGGAAAAAGGAAGAATTGGAATGTTGCTTGTGGATGCCATGGTGTTGAGAAGCCTTTAACCGTAAACCATAAGCCCGAACCCCTAATCTGAAAACCAAATTTCGGTTCCCACGAATGAATGCCCATTTACGAAAGAGAGAATGAGTTTCGGTGATTTCCATTGCAGAAAAAAAAAAAAAAAAAAAAGAAAAAGAAAAAAATAAATAAATAAAATATAGCATTATCAGTTCGGTATCGATACCCTTATAAGGGGTATCGATACCGGTTTGCTTCGGAAGAAAAAAAAATAAAAGAGGCCGATCGGCTCTCTCTCTCTCTCTCTTCTTCCAATCTTCTTCTTCTTCTTTCTCTCCTTCTCTCTCTCTTCCCCTCCATAACCACCCCAAACCCTACCAACAAACCTTCCCAAAAAACCACTCAAACAACCACCATTCTCTCCCAAATTTCAACCACAACACCCTCTCTTCACCCTCTACCTAAATCCCTGGTTCAAATCTCCCTAAACCTTACCAAATTTCTGAATCTGAAAACCCAAAAACCCATTCTTTTCAAACCCTTTAACCCCCAAACTATGGCATCCAAAAGGCAAGATACGGGCAAGGCAAAGGCTGGGACTACGTCTAGTACAGCGGGGAACGTTCCGGGGGGTTCGTCGGGAGTCCCTCATGCGGGCCGGAAACCGAGACAGGACCGGGCCCAAATCGAGAGGGACGAAGAAATCCAGTGGAGGGAGTCGATCATAGGCAGAGGGGTTAAGAATGAGAGACATATAGAGTTAGATGGTGGGTGGCCGGAGCATCACTTGGTGATCGATGCAATAAACAATCAAGGTATGTCTTTCTGGTTTGAACTGAATCCGGGTTACAATAATGCCTTAGTGGAAGAATTTTATAAATGCATGGTTGTGCCTGAAGCTGGAGCTTTTATGAATCCGGGGGCTCGGATTACTTCGGTAATAGGAAGAACCCCCGTGTTTATTGATGTTGATAAAATTGCTGCTGCATTGAATTATGTGAGGCCCGCAGGAGAGATAAATTTTCCTAGGCCAGTTGATAACCCCATTAACCAGGATTGGGTGAAAGGAGAGATTTACGGAAATAGGAGGGATGCGAGGGTCCCTCACTGGCCAGGGAAATTTAAACCGTCATATAGGTTCCTCAACCAGGTTGTGTGTTATAACATTTATCCGAGGGGGACTGAGAACAAGCCCCAAGAAAAGGTTGGGAATATTATGTGGGCGTTCACTGGGGTGGACACGGTGTGTGACTGGGCTTTGTTTATCTTTGGGGAAATGATTGATTTCAGGGCTGCATCGAAAAATCTCAGAATGCCTTTCCCGTGCCTAGTGACCACGATCCTTAGGAGGGACGGCGTTCCTGGAGCTAGATTTTATACGAATGACAAGTTGGATCCGGGGAACTTGGATTCTACTATTCTAACTCGGAGTAAGGCTCAGATTAAAGGTGGTGGGGAATCAATGCTTACCCCACCATCATTAGAGGCTCCTATTAAGGATTGGATCAAGAAGATTTTCTGTCAGAATGTGGCTACTATTAAGTGTCTCAAGAAGCTTAAATGGGAGCAGAGACAGATGGCTAGGAAACAGGTGGACTTTGATCATGAGCTGACTTATGTGAGGAAGCATGTTACAGGGGAGACTTCTGCTCCTTATGTCCCCCGTCGATGGCCGGAGTTGGAGGTGAGTGACGACTTTGAGGAGCCGGATGAACCGGATGAACCAGAGGAGGATTGGGATGAGTAGAACTGAAGCACGGAGTTGGACACAGGTTGGATTGGTGATGATGGTTTTATATTTTACTATGTTTAAGTTGATTAGGAACTATGACATTTTATGTGTTTGTTGGAGGTGCGACCGTATGTGTGGTCGATGGGTGTGTTAAAACTTAATTCGAAATTTTTAGGGTAGTATGATGTTATGATATTATGTGTTAGTATGTGATGTCCGTATTGTGTTATCTGTGTTGGTGACGGCCAGTCTGGGTAGGCTGACCATGAGTTTTTATAGGCCGTCACCCTTTGCATGTCACCCTTTATTTTGTTAACCGCGGTCATTACAAGCCTAACAAAGCCCTTAGTTGACCCGATGCACGTCGTTTTACTCTCTGCATGCATGTGTTATATTGAATCATGAATGTGTGGTATCTTGATTCGTGAGCTTTCGTTGAATATTCTGGCGTTGCGTTGCGGGGCCAAAGCGCCCACGCCTAGCCTCATCTATGTTTCACCTCGTGGCCGAATTCACAATTTTCAAGCAATTTTTGAGAACTAGAAACTTTTCTAACGAACAAACCCAGGCATTACCGGAATTCAAATGCGCATGGAATCTGGTGACAGGTGGTGCGCATTTGTTAGGAAATCTTCCTCGTTTTCTAAAATCAGTAAAAAGGTAAATTGTGGCCCGAGTAAATTTCGGTGAAATTAGGCGTGGATGCTAGGTTCCCTCAGCTGTACTCTTTTGTTTATTTGCATTCAGTCAATTTAGCTTAATATTCTAGTTAATCAAATCTCATCAAATCAAAGGGTGGCTACCTAAGAGCCAGTTAAAACTGCAATTTCACACTTTTGAGTCAAGCACTTAAGCCGTCTCAGTGGTTCGACTCCGGTACTTCCGGAATTATTGTGCTACACTGGTCGAGAGTCCTACGCTTGGGACGCGTCTTTATTCGTCTTATTTTTAGTCACCTGGTCGGTCAAGCATTTTTCAAGATAAACCGCTGGCCACTTTGAGGGCAAAGTAAAGACCCTAAATCGACGAAGAAGTGTGGTTCCTAGTAGATATATAGACTGCTGGCCACATACGGAAAACAAAAAATGCTCTTTGTTGTAGCTACAACTCATGCAATTTGAGCGGAAAGAAAAGACCAGATATCGACAAATAAGTGTGGTTCCTAGTAGACGTATGGGCTACTGACCACATTACACAAAAAAAGGGCTCTTATTAGAAGATAAACTGCAGATCACTTTGTGTGGAAAGTAACGACCCTAAATCGACGAAGAAGTGTGGTTCCTAGTAGATATACAGACTGTTGGCCACATACAGAAAACAAAAAATGCTCTTTGTTGTAGCCACAACTCTTGCAATTTGAGCGGAAAGAAAAGACCCGATATCGACAAATAAGTGTGCTTTCCTAGTAGATATATAGACTGCTAGCCACATACAGAAAACAAAATATGCTCTTTGTTGTAGCTACAACTTTTGCAATTTGAGCGGAAAGAAAAGACCCGACATCGACAAATAAGTGTGGTTCCTAGTAGACGTATGGGCTACTGACCACATTACACAGAAAAAAGGGCTCTTATTAGAAGATAAACTGTTGATCACTTGGAGTGGAAAGTAACGACCCTTAATCGACGAAGAAGTGATGTTCCTAGTAGATATACAGACTGTTGGCCACATACAGAAAACAAAAAATGCTCTTTGTTGTGGCCACAACTCTTGCAATTTGAGCGGAAAGAAAAGACCCGATATCGAAAAATAAGTGTGGTTCCTAGAAGATATATGGGCTACTGACCACATAACACAAAAAAGGGCTCTTTTTTCAAGATAAACCGCTGGCCACTTTGTGTGGAAAGTAAAGACCCTAAATCGACGAAGAAGTGTGGTTCCTAGTAGATATATAGATTGCTGGCCACGTACAGAAAACAAAAAATGCACTTTTTTGTAGCTACAACTCTTGCAATTTGAGCGGAAAGAAACGACCCGATAACACAAAAAAGGGCTCTTATTTGAAGATAAACCGCTGGCCACTTTGAGTGGAAAGTAAAGACCCTAAATCGACGAAGAAGTGTGGTTCCTAGTAGATATATAGACTACTAGCCACATACAGAAAACAAAAAATGCTCTTTGTTGTAGCTACAACTCTTGCAATTTGAGCGGAAAGAAAGGACCCGATATCGACAAATAAGTGTGGTTCCTAGTAGATATATTTGCTATTGACCACATAACACCAAAAAAGGGCTCTTATTTCAAGATAAACCGCTGGCCACTTTGAGGGCAAAGTAAAGACCCTAAATCGACGAAGAAGTGTGGTTCCTAGTAGATATATAGACTGCTAGCCACATACAGAAAACAAAAAATGCTTTTTGTTGTAGCTACAACTCTTGCAATTTGAGCGGAAAGAAAGGACCCGATATCGACAAATAAGTGTGGTTCCTAGTAGATATATGGGCTATTGACCACATAACAAAAAAAAAGGGCTTTTCTTTCAAGATAAACCGCTGGCCACTTTGAGTGCAAAGTAAAGACCCTAAATCGACGAACAAGTGTGGTTCCTAGTAGATATATAGACTGCTGGCCACGTACAGAAAACAAAAAATGCTCTTTGTTGTAGTTACAACTCTTGCAATTTGAGCGGAAAGAAACGACCGATAACACAAAAAAGGGCTCTTATTTCAAGATGAACCGCTGGCCACTTTGAGTGGAAAGTAAAGACCCTAAATCGACGAAGAAGTGTGGTTCCTAGTAGATATACTAGTTGAAGGCTCCATGCACGCATGGAGTCTCGTGCTCGTGCTTTTGTACTTTGTTTTTATTTCCTTCGGGCCAACCAACATGTTGCCCAAAAAAAAAAAAAAAAAAACCAAGGAAGCCCATTTTCTGCTATTTGTACTTCAAGGAAGTGTACAACTAAAAAACATTAACATCGGATTGTATAAGTGCTGCCTCCAACCGCCAGTTTTGAATACCAAAATTGAGCAATGCTAGATGCTTAGATATCGGACATTCCGAAATGTACTCAAATATAGATTAAATCAATTACTTGCAACACCAATATACAAAATTTATTCAAATAAAGGATACTTCTTCCTTTTCTCCCTGAATTTTTATTTATTTTTTAACTGAGTTCATGTATCCAATCAGCTGTTTTTCTCCAGCACAAACTCACTCAAACAAGAATCACACCACACACAATAAACCAAACGCAGTAACAATCCAAATATTCAAACAATACTATTAGAAAAAGAGTTTCCTAAAAAACCTTTTGAAATTGACAAGAGCTTTGATACTCTGAGAGCCTGATCGACCATGTTGGTAACATAAATTGACCACATATCTACCTCTCAAAAGCTATGTGATGTCAATCTCTCCCTCCAAAAGCGTTTCTATCTCTGATCGACCACGCCAGAAGGATGGAACCGACATGGAATTCCTCCAACGTCAATGTGCCTTCTCTTGCATACAAAAATATTGAACACAAGGAAATCAAAAGTCGAGAGTCCAAAAGCCCAAAGAGAATAGCTATTATATGGAAATACAGTTAGCCATTATATTCTTAGGCGAAAATAGAAAGGAGCTAAGAACTCATCTCGCATTATTCACCAATGGCTAAGGAGACAATACGAAGACGATACCCAACGAAGTTGAAAGCCACCACGTCCGACACTACACTTTTCAGCTATATATGTATATTTTTTTAAATTTGGATATAAGGAGTAATTCCATTTGATGCAGATTAGGTCGCGTGCCGCTACTTGGAAAAGCTTGATAGAAAAGTGGGAAAAATGACCAGTGGCGTATGCATTAAACACATGATTTTAATCCATTGCATGTAGTCATTATTAGATTCTATGTATGCAATTATTCAATGTAGATTCTATGCACGTAGTCATGATTTTAAACACATTTTAGAAGGTTCAACGTATGCATTAAACACATGATTTTAATCCATTGCATGTAGTCATTATTAGATTCTATGTATGCAATTATTCAATGTAGATTCTATGTATGAACAAGAATGTATGAACAGCTCACAAATAGCTCAGTTCTTTGCAGCACTAGAAATCAAATGTATGAACAAGAAATTAGATTTATTGTTTACCCAAAAAGAAATTAGATTTACAGAAAGTGATTTTTAAGTATTAGCTGAATAAGATGGGACAAGTTTCAAAATGATGTTTCTAAAATGTATTCTGAAAAGTTGCTCCCGAAACCTGATGTTTCCAGGTCTTTTGAGAACTCCCTTGACCATGCCTGCAGATGCTAGATTTTCAGTTTTTTGTTCATGTCAATGTCATATACCCTTGGTCTTTTGATTTCATGGAAACATCATGCATTTCTGCACATAATATATTAACATCCTTAAGTTGTGATGCAGATTTGAACCAAGAAATTCGCAATGAATGTCACAATGGACCACCAAGCGAAGGGATACGGGAGACCTGACATCTCTAGTGTATCGATTAGTAGTGATATTTTTGAGCCTAAAATAAGTAGTTTTGATGAGTCTGAAGGTGAGGAATTTTGAATAAACACAAAGTTTGCTGCTCTTTTCACATGTTCAGTAAGCTAAGATTTCTTCTCTCCCTCTCTTTTTCTTCCACAGCAAAGCAGTTGGCGACTTTAGTGGACTGGCTAAACAGTATTCTTCCCAATCTAAGTTTGCCAATAAATGCTTCAGACAAAGAATTGAGAAGTTATTTAAGCGATGGGACCGTGTTATGCTGGATTTTGAACAAGCTGAGGCCGGGTTCCGTGATTGAGGTTGTCAAGTATTTATGAATGTTTTTTTTTTTCAAATTAGAAGTGGTTTGGATTTAATGATTGTGCCATGATACAAAAACTCTAAAAGATTGTGCTCTTACTTTTCTGTTTCTTTTATAGTGTGGAGGCTCTAACCAACCTTCAGAATCATGCTCAGATAATGTGAAAAGGTTTTTGGCAGCTATGGATGATATGAAATTGCCTTGGTTTCAACCATCTGACCTAGAGAAGGTATTTAAACTTTGCATGAACTTGTATCTTATCTACTAGGAGTGACATGTCCAAGCAAGCTTGCAACATTGTACGTACTTGCACATGTGGAAATGAACAATATTAGTTTTATAAGTTTTTCACTCATGGCATGTTTGGTTGCCTGAATTTGAGCATTGGATACTATAAATCTTAGGAGACCACATAAACCATGTTTGGTTGGAACTTGGAACTTTTGCGTGTCAAGATTAAATGTTTACGATGGAAGGTATAGTGTTAATTATCTCATCACTATTAGTCTGATGTGATGTCATGTTGTAAGGTTTAGTGTTAATTATTCCATCACTATTAGTCTGATGTGATTTCATTTCCTATTCGATTATATCTCGTCAGAATTAGTCCATTCAAACAAAGCAGCCCTCATTGTTTTATGCTCCCCGTAGCTTCTTCTTCTTTTTTTCCCCTACTTGGCTCTCCCCATAACTTTTCTGCATTCTTATTCTTTTTAATGATGTCATGTTCTTCTTCTCCTCTCACTCAATTATATTTTTACTTCAATATAATACAGGGACCTATGAAAAATGTTTTGGAATGCCTTCTCACACTTAGAGCTCACTTCATGCCAAATGGGAACGGATGTGGTCTTTCCAACTCCAGCTCACCCAATAAGTCTGGAAGTGATGTTAGCATTAGTCGGAAACTTTTACGACAAACTCTTGGAGGGAGTCATAGTTCTAGGATCGAAGTATCTCCTCAAGCATACTCTTCCACATTATCTGGAGAAGACAGGAGGAAGGCTGCATCCAACTCAAAGTTTCAACGTGCTTTGCGTAGTCCTGTCATGGCTGGTATCTTTCGTCATCAACCTGTATATGTTCGAATAGCTTCCTGTCTTCTGTGTTTCCAGCCAATTTTTTTATATTTGGTATTTGATTTCTTGTGTCCCCTCTCTCTACTTATGAATCTGTCTATGGGTTGCTTCCCCTCTCCACTTCTGTCTCTTCTTGTCGGTCTGTCTATGTGAGTAAGTAGCTTCCTAATGTTCTAGTTTGCCAGCCAATTATTTAACTTTTAAACGATTTCTTGCTTTCCCATCTGTAGAGCCATCAGCTGCATTAATACATCATGTAGGACATAAGTTCCATGAAGTGTTTCAGCTGAAACAAGGATGCTATGCGGATCTTCCCGCTGCTAAGATTTCTGAAATGATGAAATTCAACAGTTTGGATGTAAGTTTTGTAAGTCTTTTTTCCCGTCGGCGGTTCTTGATTCTTATCAACTAACCAAAGTAGATTCTAAACGTGGTACTTTTGCCGTCCTTTAAACAGTTTCTGTATCTGTTCTCTGCAGAATGCCCCAACTCAGTCTCTCTTGAGTGTTGTGAATGGAATTCTAGATGAGAGCGTTGAAAGGAAGAACAGTGAAATTCCTCATGTATGGAAATAACACGAGACATGGATATTATGTACTTTTACATGGTTGCTTTACAGGATACACACTCACTTTTTAAGTTTGCTTTTTCCCTAGAGAGTGGCATGCCTATTGAGAAAAGTTGTGCAGGAGATTGAGCGTCGTATATCTACTCAGGCAGAACATTTGAGAACTGTATGTAAGATGCCTCATATTTTTTGCTTTTTTTTTTTTTTTTTTTTTGGGTGTGTGTGTGTAATTCTCTGTGCTCAATTATTTATTGGTTATGATTGCAGCAAAGCAATCTTTTCAAGGCTCGTGAGGAGAAGTACCAGTCAAGAATCAAAGTACTTGAAGCCCTCGCCACTGGGACTAGTGAAGAGTCACAAGTACAATATACATACATTTGTGAAATCTTGGATTTACAAATTAATCCCCATTCCATATTGGCATTCCATTTTTGACAATCATGCCTTTGAAATGACCAACCACTGTACTTTTGTGAACTTTTTTCCACCAATCAAAAGAACTAATTGAGATCTTTCGATTGGAGGATTTTTTTTGTTTGTTGATTCGATATAAGGAATTTTAAGGCACGATCCTCGAAAATAAAAAGACAAAATAGGACGGAGGGTAATGTTTATGTGCACTTTGTACTCATGCGTATTCAGCAAATGTTATTTCTTTCACAGGTCGTCATGAACCAACTCCAGCAGATAAAGGTATAAATCTGATTCTGAGGCACTTCCTTTGGCTTTGTGTCTTTTCTGCTCTCTTTGTTTTTCCATGTCCAGATCTGAGGTGTATTTTTTTGGTCATGGATTTAACTGCTTTTGTGTGATCCACTCCCGGTTTTCATGAATTCTTCACTCTCCAGATGTGTTTCTAAGCGAAAATGTGCTCATAACAAGATGCCATATCTGAAACTGCTCAACTCTGTTATGAGCTCTAATGTTGATGATGATGAATTCTGATGCTATCTATGCAGCTACTTGACATTATTCACGCTCTGAATGTGGTGCATCAGATGTGTTTCTAAGCGAAAATGTGCTCATAACAAGAGCTCTAATGTTGATGATGATGAATTCTGATGCTGTGCAGCTACTTGATAGTATTCATGCTCTGAATGTGGTGTATAATGTTGATGATGATGAATTCTGATGTTATGCAGCTACTTGATAGTATTCATGCTCTGAATGTGGTGTATAATGTTGATGATGATGAATTCTGATGCTATGCAGCTACTTGACATTATTCACGCTCTGAATGTGGTGTATCATTGTAGTTGTACTTATGGAAAGACTGAAAGAGGATCTCATTGCTTTTTTTTTTTTCCCTGTGAAGCAATATTTCTTGTTATTGATTGTTATGTAGAAGGAACGAAGTAAAAAGACTCGTGGTGGAATTCGAGTTCTGTTTAACAGAGAAGAACATAAACATGACATTGTGAACGAGATTTCAGGGAAACTGAAAACTAGAAAGCCAACTTCGTATAGATCATGGATAATTTTTCAATATAGAGTAACCTATCTATCTTGGCTTTAACACTAGAGGCAATTCAATTAAAGATAAATGTGTGCAGACAAAATCAAAATTTATTTCTTGTTGCTGGTTGGTTAGAATATTTTCTTCTGTTGATATTTTGGGGTTATTTTAATGCATTACAGACAGAAAAGACCAAAATGGAGGAAAAGAAAAAACTTGAGGAACAGGATGTGGTTAGATTGGCGAAGGAGAAGGAACAAATTAACAATGAAATTTGGACGTTGAAGCAAGAACTGGAAACAGGTAGGAAAGCAAATGAAGAGTCCTGCTTACGAATGGAAACAGAAGCCAAGAAAACTCAACAACAGCTTGAGGAGAGGTTGAAGGAAGTTATGCACCTCCTAACAGAATCTAGGAGTAGGGTTAAAGAGCTTGAGGCGTATTCGAGTCAAAAATCAGCGGTTGAGCAAGAAGGAAAACATATACCAAAATTTTCTGATTTCCAACTTGGTACACTGCAGTTTGGTCTTACTTTTTCTTCTACATTTTGATATTTAATTCCGGATGTTTGATTTAAAGTTCGGATAAATTGTTCAGAATTAAAGTTAGCTTCCCAAACAATCAAGCAAGATACTTTGAGGACACAAAAGAGCTATTCAGATTTAATTTCATCGCTTAGGTGGGTAGGTTGTTTAGAAACCATGACAAATGTGATGGAACTCTTAACCAACTTCTACTATGTTCAGGGACAAAGCTTAAAGCTTTAGCAGATGCCTCGCAAAACTATTATGCAGTACTTGCAGAGAATAGGAAGCTGCATAACGAGGTTCAAGAGTTAAAAGGTGCCAGTGCTTTAACTTACATTGCAAAAAGTTTCCACGGACAATATTTATATTCTCAAACGTGTGTTTTCTTTGATAGGAAATATTAGGGTTTACTGTCGCATACGGCCATTTCTACCTGGTCAGAAGGAGAAGCAGACGATCATAGACTCCTTAAATGAGTATGGGGAATTGGCTATTACCAACCCTTCCAAACAAGGAAAAGACGGTCAGAGGTCATTCAAGTTTTACTATCCAATGATGGTTCTCAGAAAAAATATCCTTCACTTTGTGTCTTGTCATTTGATTTCACCAATGATCTGCGTAATCTACATATTTCTGCTTTAATCAGTTTTCTGCATTTTATTAATTGGTATGGCCTCCTTTCTTGGATTCCCCTTCCCCTTTATTAATTCATTTCTCCTCTTTTGGTTGTCTCATGAAAGAATGTTCCACTTCGAAAAGTCGATTACTAAAGTTTGGTGAAACAAATTACTGGATTAAAATTGCTTAAGGGTAATATAGAAGTCCTTTAGTGATGAAGAGTAGGTATTGTTTCTACGTAAGATGAAGAATTCCCCAAAATAGACTACTGAATGGTAGGGATGGCAACGGGTGGGGTATGGATCAGGGGACCTTATTCGACCCCCGACCCCCAATTGGGAATTTCTTCCCCATCCCCACCTCCATACCCAAAAGGGATAGTGGACAATCCACCATACCCGCCTCCCATTGGGGATCGGGTATATTCGGGTAAATCCATATCCAAGCTAGTTCAAAGAAAAAAGACCTTAACAAAAATAATTTGTGTCATACATAACAAAAACAACCATTTAAAACAAAATAGAATAGAAAGTTACAAAGAAATATAGTCCACCAAGATTATATAAAATTTTAACAAATACTATCCTGTTATTTATTACAACACTTAAGTATATATAGTTTTAATCCGGAATAATATACATAAATTATACATATATGCACACTTGTATATAAACAAAAATATATGTTAGAATAGTTTATGTGTATTTGTCCCACATTGCTTAGTTATGTTGAGTAATGTGTCGCATGACAATATAAATAAAGCTTTCTCGTGTTAGGGTTAATTTAACACCCTAACTCTTCTTTTCTATCTTGTAACATGGTATCAGAGCACAACACTGATCCACCATAACCACCATAGCCGCTGCCATCCAAGAAACCCTAAACCCACACCATAGCCACCCACCTGTTAATCAAAAAAAAAAACCCTAAATTGCACCATCTCTAACCTCAGAAACCCTAAATCGTCAATCTTCTGAAACCCTAATACCCAAAATCGATACCCCTCTTCGAATCCCTGTTCAATACCCAAAATCGACCTTTGGAAATTCTATTCGAACCCCAATCGATCACTATCGTGGCTGTACGAACCCTATTCGACCACTATAAAGCCTATTCGAACCCCAAATCCAACCAATCGAAGATCCAAACCCCATACGAGCCTTATACGAACCCCATACGAACCCCATACGAGCCTTACCGAAGCATCCAAACCCCATACGAGACTTATACGAACTCTACGGTTACTCGAAATTACCTGTTGCTGCTCGAAATTGTGATTCGAACTCCATTGTTGCTTGAAGTTCCCTGTTGCTGCTCGAAATTCTCTGTTGCTGCTCGAAATTGGTTTACCCAGTTGATTCTTGGTCATCGTCAGATATGAATGACTCTCACAGTTCATCCATGGTGTTCAAACATTTCAGATTTGCCACTGAAATTCTTGTTCGGCTGTATTCATTGTCCAGTTAGTGCTCGAGAACACTCTTTGTGCTCGAGATGTTATCATCCAGAACTGCTGGTTATTGTTGCTTGATCACAAATCAATTTCTGGAGGGGTCTTCTCATGAGTTTGCTGCTGCTTCTCGGTCTTCTCTCGGTAAATGACTGTTAATGTCATTATTATTCGTCGTTGTTTAGTATCTGTTTACTGTTGGTTTACTGTTGGTTGACAAAGGTGATTGGTGATAGTTGATAGTTGATTGGTAATAGTTGCGTGGTGATAGTGCTGGTGGTTGTTGGCCTCTTCTTTATTTGGCAAAATGTCTGAAGAGAAGTCTGATTCTAGTTCTGGTTTGGGTTATACTTCTACTGTTGTTGGTACTCTGTCTGGTTCTGACTCGACAGCTATTGGTAGTTTATTGGGTGGCTCCCGGTCTCGTGACCGGCGTCCTATTACCTCCACACCATTAAATGGGGGAAATTATGTTTTGTGGGCTAAAGCTGTCGAGGTATATTATCTGGGTGAGTCCGAGGACTCTTATTTGACTGATGATCCTCCTGCTGCTGATTCCTCCACATATCGGACCTGGATAGCGGTTGATGCACGTGTTCGCTCCGAACTATGGAATAGTATGACGGAACAGGTTGCTAGTACGTTGATGTTCTGTGCGACAGCGAAAGAAGTGTGGATAGAGACCAAAGAATTGTATTCTTGGTTTAGACAATCTCCGCCGCACATATGAGCTTCATCAGTCTTTCTTTACTATATCTCAGGGTGATGGTTCATTTGAGGAGTATTATGCTAAGTTTCGGCGCATTTGTAATGAGTTAGACATTTGTGAGCCACTTTCTGTTGACATTCAGGTTGTGCGACGCCAGCGGGATCGTATGCGGGTCACTCGGTTTTTATCTGGTGCATCATCGACCTTTGGCCCCGTGAGTAATCAGATTTTGGGATCTACTGACTTACCTCCTCTCAGCGAGGTATTTCGCCGTCTCCGTCAGTCATCATCTATTTCTACACCATCTTCTGATAGCTCTGCTTTCTCTGTCAGCCGTGGTCGTGGCCGTGATTCTGGGTTTAGCGGTCGTGGTCGTGATTCTGGAGGCCGAGGTTCTGGTAGCTATGATTCGGGTAATAATTATGGTCGTAATTCTAGTCGTGGTGGTGTTAGTCATGGTCGCCCATCAGGGGGAGGTAGTTCTGGTCGCGGTGGTTCTGGTCGTGGTCGCGGTACCCGCTTTTGTACTCATTGTAAGAGTACAAGTCATACAGTGGACTATTGTCATAATCTTCATGGTTTTCCCCAAGCTCATCAGGTTGCCTCTGAGGATACTGGACAGTTTGCTCAATCTTCTGCCGATAGTGTGGTTATTTCAGCTAAGGATTACCAGCGTTTCTTGTCGTTTTAGGCTGGGACAGAGTCTTCCACTGCTACGCTTGCTCAGACCGGTTCATCTGTTGCCTGTGTTGCCTCATCCTCATCATCTCCTTGGGTCATTGACTCGGGAGCTACAGATCATATGACTGGTACACCTACTCTTTTCCTTGGTCAACAGCCAGTTGGTAAATCATCCCATGTCACCTTAGCTGATGGTTCTACCACTGCTGTTACTGGTTTGGGCTCCGTTCCTGTCACTTCCTCTCTTACTTTGAATTCTGTATTACATGTTCCTCGTTTTCCATTTAACCTTATGTCTGTGAGTCGTCTTACCAAATCTTTAAATTGTTCCGTCACATTTCTTCCTCATGGCTGTATTTTTCAGGATCTCACGACGGGGAGGAAGATTGGTGGGGGCATTGAGCGAGGCGGCCTATATTACCTGACAGTTCCTCAGCCGGTTGCCCTTCAGACATCAGAGTCACCGTACCAACAGCATTGTCGCCTTGGCCATCCATCTCTCCAGAGTTTGAAGCATCTTGTTCCCTCGTGTCGTTCCCTCAATAAGTTGGTATGTGAAGTTTGTGAGTTTAGTAAACACCGACGAGTCTCTTTTTATCCTAGGGTTGAGCGTCGTGCATCGCGTCCTTTTCAGTTGGTTCATTCAGACATTTGGGGGCCTATTCATGTGCCCAGTGTTTCTGGTTTTCAGTATTATGTTATTTTTGTGGATGATTTTTCTCGTCTCACATATCTTTATCTAATGAAAGAGAGGTCTGAATTGAAATCTGTGTTTAAATCTTTTTACATGGAAGTTAAGAATCAATTTGATACCTGCATTAAAATATTTCGTTCAGATAATGCACGTGAATATTTTCACAGTCTCCTGTCTCAATTTCTTGATGATCATGGCATTATTCACCAATCATCGTGCGCTCGGTCTCCACAACAAAATGGAGTTGCTGAGCGCAAGATTCGACACTTGTCTGAGGTTATGCGTGCTTTACTATTTCACATGCAAGTTCCTAAGTCATATTGGAGTGATGCTGTTCTCACTGCCTGTTATTTAATCAACCGTATGCCCTCTACGGTCTTAGGTGGTCAGGTTCCCCATAAGGTCTTGTTCCCTAGTCGGCCTCTCCATTCATTACCCCCTCGGGTTTTTGGGTGCACTTGTTATGTCCACGTCCTTGACCCTGATAGGAGTAAACTTGATCCTCGGTCTTTTAAGTGTATCTTTCTGGGATACTCCTACACTCAGAAAGGGTATCGATGTTACTCTCCTACTTTACGTCGTCATTTTGTTTGTGCCGATGTCACGTTCAATGAGTCATTGCCATATTACTCAGATCCGTTACTACCAACGACCTTGTTACACTTGAGTCTCGTGTTACCTATGGCTGTCCCCTACGGTATCAGTACCCAAAACCTTTGCGGTATATGTTCGTCGCTTCTCCCGCACCCAAAGACTAACACCAGCCCCATGCCAAAGACCCGACACCAATTCAACCTCCCGAACCATCCCCGGCCGCCTGCACCGTCTTTGCCCACACCTCCGTCTTCCCCTTGTCGCGATCCGCCGCTCGTCGATATCCTTCTCGTGAGAATCGTCACCCACGGTAAAATATGGTTTTTCTAATATCTCGAGTACTTCTCATCCTATTTCTCAGTTTATCTCTTATGATCATCTCTCTCCATCTCTTCGTGCTTTCACTACTACTGTTTCCTCCATATTTGTTCCTAACACTGCTCAGAGGCATTATCCCTGGGCCCGAGTGGCGGACGGCTATGGAAGATGAAATGTCTCGCTCTTCATAATAATGGCACATGGGAGTTGGTTACTCTTCCCGCCGGTAAAACCACCGCGGTCATTTGTCGTTGGGTTTATACCATCAAGTATCTTCCTGATGGTACTATTGAGCGTCATAAAGCCCGCCTGGTTGCCAAAGGCTACACACAGACTTATGGCGTTGATTACTCCGAAACATTCTCGCCCGTTGCCAAGCTTGGCTCTGTGCGGATTCTTATTTCCCTCGCCGCCAATCTTGGTTGGCCGTTGTTTCAGCTTGATGTTAAAAATGCTTTTCTCCATGGTGATCTTCAGGAGGAAGTCTACATGGAGCAACCACCTGGGTTTGTTGCTCAGGGGGAGCCTCATAAGGTATGTCGTCTTCGCAAAGCACTTTATGGACTTAAACAATCTCCCAGAGCGTGGTTTGGTAAGTTTAGTGATGCTATTATGAGGTTTGGCATGCGTCGAAGTCGTCCGATCACTCGTATTCTCCTCATGTCGGCTCGAGGGAAAGTGTTACTTATTGTTTATGTTGATGACATTATTATTACTGGAGATGATCAGAGAGGGATTGATGAGTTGAAACAATTCTTACACAGTCAATTCCACACTAAAGATTTGGGTAAGCTACGATATTTCTTGGGTATTGAGGTGGCACGATCCAAGGATGGGATTAGTTTGTCGCAAAGAAAATATGTGTTGGATATTCTAGAAGAGACAGGTTTATTGGGAGCTAAACCTGTGGAGACTCCAATGGATCCTAATGTCAAACTTTGCATTGATCAGGGGGAGGTATTTCCTCATCCGATCAAGATCGCCGCTTAGTTGGTAAGTTGATTTATCTTACCAATACTCGGCCCCGATATCTCATTTCTTTGTTAGTATGGTGAGTCGGGGTTTATGTCCGCTCCTCGTCTTCCACATTGGGAGGCTTGCATTCGCATTGTGAAGTATCTTAAGGCTCACCTCGGACGTGGCTTATTTTATCGTTCTAATGGTCATTTGCGTGTTGAGGCATTTTCGATGCAGATTGGGCAAGGTGGTCACCTTCGATAGACGTTCAACAATCGGTTATTGTACTTTTATTGGTGGCAACCTAGTTACCGGAAGAGTAAGAAGCAAACCGTTGTTGCAAGGTCTAGTGCAGAGGCAGAGTACCGTGCTATGGCTCATACTACATGTGAGGTTGTTTGGTTGAGATCCTTTCTTGAGGAGCTTGGATTTGTGCGATTACCCATTCCTATGCATTGTGATAATCAGGCGGCGATACATATTGCCTCAAACCCGGTGTTTCATGAAAGAACCAAACATATTGAGGTAGATTGTCATATCGTTCGAGAGAAGATTGACATCGGTATTTTGGCTACACCTTTTGTACCCACGGGAGCTCAGATTGCAGATATTTTTACTAAGTCATTGTTTAAACCCCGTTTCGAGTTTTTATGTAACAAGCTGGGATTTTGTGATATTTATTCTCCAGCTTGAGGGGGAGTGTTAGAATAGTTTATGTGTATTTGTCCCACATTGCTTAGTTATGTTGAGTAATGTGTCGCATGACAATATAAATAAAGCTTTCTCGTGTTAGGGTTAATTTAACACCCTAACTCTTCTTTTCTATCTTGTAACAATATACATATACATTTATATACTATATGCACACATATATACATACATTCATAAAAAATATATATATATATACAATTTGAAATGGGGCGGGTACAAGTATTCGGAGGTGGGTATCACAAAATTTTACCTGCCCCATTTTCAACCGGGGATTCATTAAGTTCTACCATACCCGCTCCTATTGGATGAAAAATCGAGTAATATCCGCTTCCAAATAGGCGGGGCGGGGTAGGTATCCATCGGGTTTGGGGGAAATTGCCATCCCTACTGAATGGGATCGTGGATGTATTAAGTTTTGATGGAGTTACACAGTTTCTGATTTTCTCTTGAAGTAGATATTTTGTTTCCCTTGATTTATTTGCACACACTTGGGATTTTGTCGACCTCCCAACCCAATGGGTTAGCTATCCCTGATGCTACCATGCACTCTGTCAATTCGACCTCTGATGTAGTAGAATTAATGGAAATTGGATTGAAGAATAGAGCTAAAGGCGCTACTGCCTTGAATGAAAGAAGCAGCCGATCACACAGGTACTTTATTTTTTGAGTATTTAGGAATTTAATGGGGACTAGCAACATGCTATCCATTCAATCACATATTTGATTTTGAACTTTTGCACACAAAGCATTGTCACTATTCATGTCCATGGGCAGATGCAAAGAATGGCACTTCTTTGAGAGGTAGTCTTCATTTGGTAGATCTTGGA
>JADGMU010001028.1:5000-197500 GCA_016920895.1 Vaccinium myrtillus
CCCCCATTTCATTCAAATTTTTTTTGACTGAATCGGGGGCGTCTTAGATCAAGCACCTACAAATGTCCAATTAAGTTGATTTTCTGGCGGAGCCCCTCGAAAAATTATTCTAAGATGAATGAATGGTTCGGATCAATTCGTACGCGTAGTCTGGTCCTAAAAATATGACTACGTACACTAGGGGACTATATATTTACCCACCTAATACTCCATGTAAGAGCATCCACTATGTATACGTTAACTTTTTACATGTAAACATAGTGTCCATACAGCTAAATTTAGAGATCATTTGATTTAGTTAAGGTATAAGTTAGGTAATGAGATCATGTGAAGTTTTATGTGATAGCTAAAAGGGTTCATTAGTTAAAATAAGTGTCCAATAAAATTTTTTTTTACTTATTTATTCCCAATGGCCATTTTATATAAATATACATATAATATGTTGTTCCCAGAATCCCAATTTTTTTTTTTTTTAATAGTTCCCAACGGCATTCCCTATAAAGGAGTGATTTTGATTAGGATGGGGCAGCCAAATTATATTAATTTTCCAGCAAAGAAATATCTCGTGTTTTTAAAAAAAAAATAAAAAATAAAATCAGAACATGTATATCCACCAATTGGAATTAGGTGGTAGCATTATTGTTACGTTGATTGTTTCTTTCCTTCTTTTTTTTATTATCTGTTTTCCCACGACACAAATGGATAGTTGGATGGCGGATTAAATACGAGCCGTGAATTGTCCAAATGGATAGTCGGATGGTGGCACTATACGATTGTAGTGCCCGAGGGGCACTACGGAGACCCCGTGTCCCCTTTACACATATTGACATTTATGTGAAAAATTCACACACTGCCCCATAGAAATGTGAGTATACGTGTAAAGTATTTGTGTAAGTATGTGTGGTTGCAGAAGAATCCATTACTTCCGGCAATGAAACTTATAGAATTGCTTTGTTTGATTTAAAAAATCTCATAACTAAATAACAATTTCGAATCAAGCCCTATTGGAATGATTCCCTTCATTTCTGCAATTGCGTAGGTGTTAAATGCAAACAAACCAATGAAAGAGTCACCAATATTTTGAACTTGGAATCCCCAACACTGTAGGAGAGAAATTGTTTGCCGTGATTAGAAGGGTTTGACCTACTTTATCCCCATTTGGAGATTCCCGTTTCTCATCTGGGGCGGGGATGGAAGATGAAACAATTCCTCCATTGGGTATCGCGGGAAAATGGGTTCGGAGATTAGGGACGGAAATCATAAGGTGTACCTTGTCCTGCCCCGTTTTGCTAGATCCGTCAATGCCGATGTCTCGGGACCAACAAAGAATCTCTCAAAACTTGCAGGAATCTAGTATTTATGAGTGGGGAAATCATTCGCCAAAGAAATGACAATGGTATGTGATTCGTTAAGATTATGAAGCCCAAACCTTTGTATGGGTTTTTTAGAACACAATTCTTTTCTTTTTTTCAGGTCATTTTAGAGGACTTGACACAAGAAAACCATAAAGGGGTATGGAACAAATGCCCTAAACAAATAACCTTTTCTTATGAGTCGAATCTGTTCGGACGGGAAAAATGCCCTGGATCACTAATCAATTCCTTTTTTGGTTTGAACAATGATGGTACAGGAGTGGAATGAGTAAACTCAGAATGGTGGGCTCCTGGTTGATCACTAACCCCAATGAGTTTGATCAATTGGAGATTTGCCCGGTCGGTAACTTTAGGGCCTTAAATGTGGCTTATAGCCCATTTGGTTGTACCCCTTACTTGTCAAGGGGGAGGTCTGGAGTTCGAGTCTATGGAGAGACATCGAACTCCCTTTACTAACTAACTTTCCCACTAATCACCGCTAATGTATATCGTATGACCAAAAAAAAAATAAAAATTTAGGGCCTTGAGATTTGTCGAGGTACACACAAACTACCCCAGACACCCCTATCAAAATAAATATAGCTCACACACCACCCAGAACTAGAGATTGTGTTCGGTTCCAATTTTATCGGATGCCCCCACTTAAAAAGATAAAACTCATTTTGATTATGTTTGACAGCTTCGAGATTCATAACTTTTTGTGAGAGGAGAAAAGAGCAAAGCATTAAAAGCTATTTTGTGTGGGTATATTTATGCTTTGCTTTGCTCTTTTTTGAGTATGAAATCTATGCTTTGCTCTTTTCTTCGTTATTGGGAAGCGAAAATTGGCTAGATTTACCACTTCAATAGTCCCAAGTATCAAAATCACTAAAACTCACCCTAAAATCACCAAAACAGAGTGACCATAAAAATATCATACCTTTTTTTCCTTTAATAAGTTTTTCTCTTTCCTCCCCCCCAATCCATTACTTGGGGCCACCGCCTTGGGCGGTGCCGATTAGGGCTATAGAGCAATTACAACATGGGTCGGGACCACATCATTCGAGAATAAAGATCACAACATAGACTGGCGAAAAGAAAGGGCCAAATAATGGCTAAATTTGATCACAATATCCGCCATTGTTACCAATGGCTAAATTTGATCAGATAAGTGGATTGAACCCAACTAGGGAGAAATAAGTGATGGGTCTTTGTTGATCTGAGAAAATTGGAATGGGTTTTGGCGAGAGAGGTGATATTTTCATTTTAAGGACAAAAGTGTCAACTTTATGCGTGGTTACCATGTTTTGGTGATTACTTTAGAACATATCATGGATTGGGAATTTTGAGGTGTTAGACCATAAGTGGTGAATAATCTTTGATCACTGCCATGTTTTGGTAATTTTCCCAATTCATTTTGAGTATAGGCCCCACAACAACTAGGTTTCTTTTTTTTGCTAGATCGACGATAGGATATTTATATGGTAGGATATGTTTGATTACCATGACTGTCAATCTCTTGTTCACAGAAGTTGAACCCTAAACCTCACTTTCTAAATGAGCGCTAAATAACAACTAGATTAAACCCTACACATTAGATTGCAAATTCTAGACAGTTTTCTGAGTAAATAGCAAAGTGCACCAACAAATGCCTCATGTCAATGACTCAGCCTTTCTTTCATGCATTGTTTTTGTCTTCCGTGTGGGTATATAAACATTTTGTGCTCCTAGACTCTCAGGCTGTGTTTAGATAATCAGAGTCTTGAGTAGGAATAAGAATATGATTACCGAAAATTAAATTCCTGAAAATTTTCTTGGGTAGAAATAGGAATATGATTTACTGCGAATTGAATTCCTATGAATATAATATCTGGAGGAATTGCATTTTGATGTTTGGATTAATTCAGTAATCTTACACGAGAAACAATTATTTTGAAAATTTATTAAAATAAACATTTCTTTTTCTTAATGAATGATCCAGGAATCTGAGATTCCCATGAGGTAAGGAGATCAGATTCCCACTCAGTTTGGGAATGTGATTCCTCGTTGAATATGTCATCAGGAATCACATTCCTATGTATTGCTGTCTCTGCAAATGTCAGAATCAAAAAAGCTTGGTATCAAATTTCCGTTTCTATCTCTTCCAAACGTTGGAATCATGGATAGAAGACATCACATTCTCATCCCCCCTTGAGATTACTGCCATAAAAACTGAGCCTCATTGTAATGGTAGTTTTTGTGAGGAATGGATAGATGCAATGGCGGAGGTAAGTAGGGGCTGGTTGGGGGCAGCCCCCCTCATCATTTAGACTATGAATTTGTACATTTTGATAAGCATGACATGTTTTGGAATCTGGGCTGATTTTTTTTTTTGTTTGGAATTTTATAGAATGCTATTGGCCTGTTTTGGTTAAATAAGCCATTCAATTGCCTTTTTTTTTTCTTTTCTTTATTCAATTTTTTTCGCATTTGTTAGTTTTGAGTCAAGTTTTGTGGGTTATTGGTTCATCCCGATGAGAGGAATCGGAAAAGTATAAAACTATTATCCAAACTGAATTTTCTTTAAATAAAGCTAAAAAATCTAGGTTTTTTTTTGCAGCTATTTTTGTCTTTATTCAAAAAAATTTAAGTTTGGATCATACTTTTTTACTTTTCTAATTCCTCTTATCGAGAACAACCAACAATCTAAAAAAACAAATGGCTGCAAACTAACAAATGTGAGAAAATTTTAAATAAAAATAAAAAAATAAGCCAAGTGGCTTATTAAAACTAAAATAGACCCAAGGCTTTCCACTGAATATATAGTTACTCAATTTCACAAGGGTATAAGTGTACAATGAACCATTTTTTGAACAACAAAAAAAGATTTTGTTAATTAAAGTAGATAATACAGTGATAAAAGGAAATTGTAAAACACTCATATTCACCACATGTTTTCGTGAGGTTTAGTACTAGGTTTACGGATTTACGGTAAAGTGTGGTGGATAAAAGTGTTGGGGCACCACGTGATAGTAAATAACAGCAAAAAAAGATTTTATTAATTAAAATAGATAATACAGTGATAAAAGGAAATTGTACAATGAACCATGTCTGGTACTGAGATAAAAAGGGGTGCGAATAGAATTTCTGCTCCATATATAGATCACTGGAGAGGACTGTCTTTAGCTCAAACCCAAATAGGAAAATCCAAAAACCATTTTCACCCAAACACTACCATGAGTTTAACAGAACCGCTTCTTGATTCAATTGATCAAGAGCAATTCCACCCATCTGAAAGGAGTCAAGGGGAGAACGACAATGAGACGGCTGTTTGGCCCCTTACATCGACCATCGGGGCGAAACTCGACGAAGGTGCCCAGAAAACCAAGTCCTTCTTCTCTTCTGCTTGCGTCTACAGGGTGCCCGAAGAGCTCCGTAAGCTGAAGGAAAGCGCCTACACCCCTCGCCTCATCGCTATTGGCCCTCTTCACCGAAAGGACCCACACCTCCAAACACCTATGCAACACGTCAAGATGTGCTACGTGAATCACCTACTTTGTCGACTGACCAAAGGAGTGGAGAACCCGGAATTAGCAGAGCTTAAGAAGTTAGCGGTGTTACAAGAATGTGTGGCGGCAATGAAGGCATCAATGGACGATGCAAGGAAATGCTACGCAGAAGAAGTTACGGTGGATGAGGAAATGATGTTGGTCGATGGTTGCTTCATCCTTGAAGTTCTCTACCGATACTACCTTATGGGCAATGGCAACTCAGAGGTAATTATGGAAGCTTAGAGCATCTACAACTAAGAGGTGTCGAGTTTTCTTTTTAATCGGTAAAAGAAAATTGTCACATAAGTTGTAAGTACTAGCTTCTACCTAAAACTTATCTTTAGGATCAATTATGTCACCAAATATGGTAGATGAACAGGTCCCAACACTACAACACCATTGACCTATCATTACAAGAAAAAGCACAATTGCTGACTAAAATTTTAGTTGCCAAATGTACAAATTTAGTCTCTGAAAGGAATTGCTGACTAACAACTTCTATAGTTGGGAGTTAGGTTGGTGAATTGCCGTTAGTCAGCAAAGGCTTTCTCCGGCGGCGATTCATCGACCAAACTCCCAATTAGAGAAGCCGTTAGTCGGCAAAGGGTAACCAACATTGACCGACTAAATATTTAGTTGGCATAAGTATCCAACATTTACCGACTAATTCTTTAGTTGGCAAAAGAATTTGCCATGTCGCGCTAATATTACCCAAAAAATTTGCACCAAGTGAGCATGGCAACTTTTGGAACATCCTGAGTACCTACATATTTCTATGTATTACAAATTTGGAATGTGCAGATGACAAGTCTTGAACTCAAGACCCCTTGCATACTAATCAAGCCACTTAACTACTAGCTATCTATGTCCTTGTGTAAAGTTAGAGTAATAAATATATACGTACGTACCATATATTTGGCAAAACGAACACTTGAGAAACTTTTATATGTTTTATATTCGCAATTAACATCAAATTATAAAATTAAAATTAACACTATGTATGAGTATATATTTTTAAATTGCTTTTTTAAAAGAATAATTAGCATTTACAGTGCATTTGCCAACTACTATGAAGTTTATATATGTTGGGAAAATAAGAGAGTTATAGCACGCACTCAAACACTACTCTTTGTATAAATATGTAACAAGAATACAATTACACACCTTCTTTTAGTAGAATTAGACAAAATATATGATTGCCTCATGGAATTACAATTAAGTAGTACGGAGTATAATTTACTTACGCAATGAGTAGAATTAGAGAAAAAAATATTATTCCTCGCTAATTATTAGAGAAGGCGAAAAAATGTGTTTTATTCTCTCCAATAAACATAAATTGGCGGGGAGAATATTTTTCCTTGTTAATTATTTGCTTTCATTTCAAAATCGTGATAAAAGTTCTTTTCCTCACCTAATTAGTACAATTTGCTTGCAAAAATACTTGTAAGCCACAAAACTTATGTTTAATTCGTTGCTGAAAGGATACAAATTGGGACATTTTTTTCTTAGCTATTTTTTTTTTACAAAAGTCGACAAAATTGATTTTTTCACCCTGAATGTGTACCGTTTACAAGGAAAATAATTTTGTTTCAAGATTTCGTCCTAATTATGCATTTCAACAAGCAGGGAGAAGAAACAGCAGATCCTATTTTTGGTAACAATTTGACTATCTGCACCGTACGACACGACTTGTTACTCCTCGAGAACCAGATTCCTTTCTTCGTGCTTGAGAAATTGTTCAAACTCACTGTGGCTCAGATCCAGATGACCTATTTGCTCCCCTATTATGTGTTCCTCTTCTTTCACGACGTGATGAATCCAGTACAAAATTCCACCAAGAGTAACAGCTCAAAAACTACTTGTTCGCCGCATGACTGCATCCTCTGGGTTTTCGGCAACAAAATGAAGAACTCTCAATCTGAAGAAGAAGTTCAAAGAGGCAATGCGTACTATCATATCCTCCACGAAATACATGATCTTTACCTTCCTAATCATCAAACAAAGAAGAAAGAATTTACTGAACTCATGCCTTCAGCATCACAACTCGTCTACGCAGGAGTCAAGTTTGTACCCGGTCTGGGACATGATCTGTTCAAGGTCAAGTTCACCGAACCTGAAGGCCTATTTTGGTGGTGTCATAGGGCTTGTTTCGAAATCCCATCTCTCAGAATATACGACCTCACGGAGTCATTCCTCAGGAACCTCATTGCCTTTGAACAGTGTTGCCCTGGCGTTTCGCAGTACTTTACGTCCTATGCATGCCTCATGGACATGCTTGTGAACTCTGATAAAGATGTCCAAGTTCTTGAAAAGGCCGGTGTTGTGCGTAACTACTTGGGTGTCAGCGAGGACGCCACCCATCTATTCAATAAGCTGTGGAAGGAAGTTGCACTGGGAGAGTTCTTCTTCGCTGACGAATGTGACAAAGCCGCCAAGTATAGCAAGTGTTGTTGGCCGAAGAATATGGCACACGTGAGACGCACGTATTTTGCTTCTCCGTGGAAGTTCATAGCTTTCTGTTTGGCATTCATCGCTTTTGGCATGTCGATTACGCAATTTGTCCGTAGTTTCCTACGTAAATAAACGCAGATGATCATGAACATCTTACATGTTTCCAAGTAGAATTATTAAGAGTTTCTCTAAGGGAATGTTTCTGAATGTATGCTATAATAAAAGACTAAGTTTGCCTTTTAATTCCTTGTTATGTTTGTCCTTTTAGCTTACTGATAGCATCATTTTCTCCTTAACGTTAGTGCTCTTGCAAATTTAGCTATTATAAATACAAGACTATTTACGTCCAGTACTCCAGTTTGTTAAAATTGGGATACGTTAATACTTATAGATCCATTCTCTTAAGGAAACTGGACATGGTCAAATGCAGAGAGGATTTCTACGACTCGTGCACGAATCAGAAAAATGAAATGGATTCGTATGAAACTAAATCTTATAAAATGTAACTAGCCTGTTTTATGGTATATGTTGGAAACAATATTTTGATTTGTTGAGAGTCCAACCCATGTGGGCCGATGGGCTTAGGCCCAGATGGGAGGTTTTAGGGTTTTTATGTTATCTCTATAAATACTCTATGATGCCTAGGGTTATGTGTGTGGTAGCACAATGTAGAGAGAGAGGCAGAGAGTGTGAGAGGGGGAGCCGGTTGTGGCTCTCCCGGAGAGAGAGAGATACACGAGAGAACTGTGAGGTTTCATCTATTGTGAGATTGAGTGTGAGTGTGTAACACAAGATCACGGATTTTCTCCGGATTATAGTGAAACCCCCCTCCCCGTGGATGTAGGCCCGATTTGGCCGAACCACGTATATTTGTGTGTTGTGTTTCTCTTGATTTTACTGTTTCTGTACGAGAGGTGCGCGTTTGGGCACAACAAACTGGTATCAAAGCTTGGGTTAAAGCACCGGAGAGTGCAGAGCAGTCAGAAAATCACTCGGAGGCCATTGGAGCACTGTTTGAAGCTTTGGTCGGATAAAACAGGTGACGAAACTTGTTTTTGATCAGAGGGAAAGGTGCTACTCTCAGAGACGAGTCCAACGGAGTGCTCGTAGTCAGTTTTGGTCACCGAAATAGCTCCCACGGTCGATTTGAAAGTCGACGGACGGAGGCGGAAAAGGGCGGAGGAACAGAGGCTCAGCGGTCTTGTTTAGAGTGGTCGGCGTAAACTTTTGAAGGTAGGGTTTTGTTGCCCATGGACAGACGATCACGGAGGAACAAGCCCGGTCGCCGGAAAACCCCGGACGCGCCCTCACGCGCCGCCTGAACAGTGGCGCGTTAGATCTGTCGCGCGCGTGTGG
Organism: Vaccinium myrtillus; assembly: GCA_016920895.1. Lineage (NCBI taxonomy): Eukaryota > Viridiplantae > Streptophyta > Magnoliopsida > Ericales > Ericaceae > Vaccinium > Vaccinium myrtillus. The sequence continues at coordinate 13,690 of JADGMU010001028.1, forward strand.
TTCACGCGTGGTCAAAGGTTGGAGATGACCACGTGGCGACTAGTCAGCGCCACGTGGCGACAGGTCAGCGCCACGTCGGATGGCACGTCAGCGGGTCAGTACCACGTCAGCAAAAGGGTCAGGGTTCAGGGTCAAAGAGGTCAAAGGGGTCAAGGTCCAGGTCAAATGGGTCAAAGGGATCATAGGTCAGGTCAGAGGGGTCAGGCCGGCGGTCAAAGGGGTCAAACCGGTTAGACCAGCGGTTCAGAGAAAACGGCAGACCGGGTTCAGGCCGGATCGAGGCCGGATCCTGAGTCGGAGCGGGACCCATTGTGTATTTTGACCAAGTTGGTGGGATTTTGACCAGGTTCATGGCAGTTCGGACTAGTTCCCGACTCGGTTTTCGTTCGGATCCAACCCACGCTCAGTTTTTCATGAAGAGGCTCGGAAGCAGGTGTTATTGCTGGATTGAGCCAGATTTGGACGTTCGGAGGCGTTTTGGGTTATGAGGAGGCTGTTCCTAGCTAATTGGACGGTTCCGGATTCATTGGTGGGCTTGGATTTGAGTGATTCGAGTCAGATTTTGCGGTCCTAGACACATCCGGAGAGATTGAGGAAGATCGGACGTGGTCGGAGTCGGTCAGATGGGATGTTGTTGAGTCGGAGCCTGAGGCGGACCCAGGGGTGATCATTCGCGTTTGGCAAGCAGGGATACACTCTTTCGGGTTATTGCACTTTGGTTTAGGGGTGCATGGAGGCTCGTCTGGTTAGTGATAACAGGCGCTTGCAGGAGCGGTGATTTTTGGGAGATCCAATGGGAGTCCAGGGGGTGCTAAGAGAGCTGGGATTGGAACATGGATAGACCAGGGGGCAGGATGAGACCCGGGAGAGCTGGCGGAGAGTGGTGAGAGACCAGGATAGTGGCATGAGTGGCAGATAGGTGACAGATTGGTGACTAAAGAGGCGAGCGGAGTTGGATAGCTACACACCAGGAGTATTGGACAGACTTTGCAGAGATCGAGGTTGACCGGGGCAATCAGGTGATTGCAGATTCGCGGCGATGAAGCCGTGGTGATCAGTCGGAGAAGCTAGTGAGCAGGGATACATTCTCTCAGGTGTTGCATCTTTGTTGATGGGTGCGGATACACTTGTTTGGTAATGACACAGGCGCTTACTAGAGTGACAGGTCGGAGTAGTCGGCAGAGATCGGAGGCAGTCTGGTTCAATTGGAAAGACCTATCATCCGGAGATGCAGTTTTGATTCGGGCTGCAGGAGGAGCTGATCGGATGGTGATTTCCGGTCTAACGGATGAGGGGCCACCATACAGGCTTGTGGGAGTGCAGTGACAGTTGGAGCTGATGTCAGGCATGGTCAGGCAGTATGGGTGTTATGGCGTGGACAGGATGAGCACAGTTGCGGATGCACACAGGATAGGCGTTGGAGAGTACTTTGGAGTCATGACCGGATGGTACTGGATGCGCTGAGAGTCGAATCAGGAGTGTGCAGAATGCTAGCTAGCAATGGGGATGCAATTGGTTGTTCAGGATATGTTCACGGGAGCTCCGAACAGAGAAATTGAGATGGAGATGAGATGATGCATCAGGGTATTCTCTTTCTTTTGTGATTTTGTGACTGGATCCTATCTAGGATATGTGGTCACATGGGGTGGAGAGATGGTGTCACGGATTATGTCCTGTGAGTGGGCATGAGCATTCGGGTTTGGATGCAGGCACCCTAGTTGAGGGGGTGTGAGCGCTTCTATTGATGAGCGCATGCGCTTCTATTGGTGAGCGCATACATCTCGGGTTTGAGATGTGCGAGTGGAGGCATCCTAGTTGAGGGGGTGCGGTACTCTGACGGGCGGAGGCATTCCAGTTGAGGGGGTGCGGTGCTCGGTTTTTTCGGATTTTCTGATTGGCTGGAGTGTCTAGTTTTGCAAGGATACACTCGTTTGGGCTATTGTACTCTGGATTGGGGGTGCATGGATGTTCGATAGGTTAGTGACACAGGCGCTTGCTAGAGACAGCTGATTGGAGATGGCAACATGGGGGTGCTGCGGATGACATTGCCCACTCGGGTTGGAGGGGGTGATTGTTGAGAGTCCAACCCATGTGGGCCGATGGGCTTAGGCCCAGATGGGAGGTTTTAGGGTTTTTATGTTATCTCTATAAATACTCTATGATGCCTAGGGTTATGTGTGTGGTAGCACAATGTAGAGAGAGAGGCAGAGAGTGTGAGAGGGGGAGCCGGTTGTGGCTCTCCCGGAGAGAGAGAGATACACGAGAGAACTGTGAGGTTTCATCTATTGTGAGATTGAGTGTGAGTGTGTAACACAAGATCACGGATTTTCTCCGGATTATAGTGAAACCCCCCTCCCCGTGGATGTAGGCCCGATTTGGCCGAACCACGTATATTTGTGTGTTGTGTTTCTCTTGATTTTACTGTTTCTGTACGAGAGGTGCGCGTTTGGGCACAACATGATTATAATATTTATTTTATGTGTGAAGGGAAATTGAATTTATTTAAGTCGTGTCTTTTCGTTGGCACCTGTTCGCTGTGGACGGACGCATCTTTTCGTGAACAGATGTGTCTCTTCTTCTTGGTGACTATTTGTAGAGTCACCAGATGGCCTATATATATGACATCTTTCATTCATTTCAAACTGTTGTTTTTCTACACTTTCATTGAGTCGGAGTTTTTACATTGGAGAGAGTACAGATGCAAGTCTGGTTCAACAGACTCATCGATTGTAGTGCTGCTTCTGTGGGGAGTTCGATCAAACAGTGTTGGGAGATAGACGTTCATGCAAACCGTAAGCACCATAGCGGGGGCGAATCTGTCTTAAGTACAAAGTGTTACACTCGCCTTGATCACCATTTCATTCTCATTGATTTACTGGTTTTGCGTTCTGATTTAATTGCATTAATATTTTCAGTTTTATCATAAAAAGTAAACATATTTTCCAACAGTATACCTGTTGTGCAAATCAACCTGTTCAAGCGCAGCCACTCCATTTGGCGTTGCTTCAACAGCGGTTGCGAGTCCCTGGATAGAGTTTGGAGCAATTGCATGAGTTTGAAACCTTTCAAGGTGAAGTTCTCTACATTTGTTAGCGCAACTATATATTATTGCAAATTTAAACTTCCAACCGGTCATTGACATGCTCAGGGCCGGCCCAAGGGTTCGGAGTACCCTAGGCCTAGCCTAAAAAATGTGCCCTAAGAGTAAAACGCTTAAATAATTTTTCCAGCAACATCCACATCGAGAAAGCCAAAACAATATAAAGTTTTATTATAATAACAAAAAAGTCAAAACACAATCTCCAAAGACATATAATGCACGATTATCACTTGCTTTCGGGGACCCAAAATGATTGTTAATATTTAATCTAAGCAAAGCAAAACCCTATCGAAACAGACGAAACTCATAAAACTAATTTTCTATCAAACAAAACCCAATAAACTAATAATTTGAGTTTTCAACATTGCAAGTCGAATTAGTGAGGGGGTCGGTGCATGGTCTCATACATGATACATCCAAGATAATCCAACTAAACCCCAATCCCCCATTCGGCTCATTCCTGATTCCTCAAAAGTTAAATAATTACTTAATAAATTAAAGAATCAACAAAGAATGAAAGATTAAGAAATCACCAGGAAATCTGGAAAAATGGATTATGAAATTGGAGCCTTGGAGGGTTTTTCTGTTTTCAGTACGACCGCGGGAGAGAGAGATGCTAGAGCCGAGGAGAAATAGTTTTCTATATTTTCCCTTGTCTGATGTGCTGTGTCGACTGTGCTATCAAGGGTTTTTTTATTTTTTATTTTGGGTTTTTTTATTGTTCTTGGGCCTTTTTATTTTAGATCACATTGGGTCTTTTATAGTATTTGTTTTTGGGCTACAATAGACTCCTAGTCAAGTCTACCACCTAAAATTCATAGGGTGCCCCTAATTTTGAGAGTTTTGTGAGTGCCCTAGGCCCAGGCCTTGTGGGCCTTGGGCCTGGGCCGGCCCTGGACTTGCTTGATAGTCCCTTTCCAGCTTCTATTGAGTCCAATTCAAGTATATGAATTTGATAGACAAAACGCAACTAAAATCGCAAAGGGAAAATTTTCACATTGCCCTACTGTGCTTGATCAGACCCAGGGATGAGCCAGTAGAGGCGGTCGCCCCAGCAAGAAAAATAAAAATGTCTACAATTATATAGAAAAATACAAATTTTCCTATGAATTATATAGGTTTGCCCCTGCAGAGTATTTAAAAAAAAAAATCACCCCTGAATAGTGAAACTAAAATTGCGAAGGGGAATTGTCACATTGACCCCCTGTACTTTAAGTGAAAATCACCTAAGCCCCTTCAACTTCAAAATTCACACCCACATCCCTTGAACTGTGGACTTAACTGCAAATGGTAACTCTGTTAACCAAAAAAGAAGAATGTCTTAGGATATGCCCTCCATTTCCTTCCCTTAAAAACTTTTGGGTTTCACATGAATAATCCAAACAGTTTAAAAATTTTAAAAATGTTTTCTCGAGGGACACAGTGAAAGATCAGCTCAATCAAATAACTTTAAGTGCTTAATCTAATCTTTCAACTTTTGATCCAGTATTTAGGACTTAAATGCTAAATTAAAAATTAGAAGATTGGATCAAACACTTAAAGTTTTTGATTGACCAGATTTTTCACAGAGCCACTTGAAAAAATATTTCAAATTAATGAATGTCTCAGATCAGTCTTGTGGGATTCCTAAGCGAGCCCCACAAAGTGGTTTATTCACGAAATGTGCATAGACATCTGTGCGAGTAACAAAACTTTTATGGCCACATGGTGCTCAATCGCGCATCTCGGCTGTCCAAAAGTATTTTTGATGGCTCAGATTTTTTTCCCCCTCTCTCCTCTTTCTCTCCTCTCTTTCCGCATTTACAGTTTGGGTCGTCCGAAATACTTTTGGACGATTGAGATGCGCAGTTGGACACCACGTAGCCATACCTGACCAGCACCCAAGTTTTTCTCTTGTAATTGGGTGTGTAAATTAGATGTGATTTAAGACAAATTCTTTCTGCAATTGAATTTCAGTACATTGTCACCTCTCTCTCAGCACCCAAGTTTTTCTCTTGTAATTGGGTGAATTAGGTGTGATTTAAGACAAATTGTTTCTGCAATTGAATTTCAGTACATTGTCACCTCTCTCTCAGCACCCAAGTTTTTCTCTTGGAATTGGGTGTGTAAATTAGGTGTGATTTAAAACAAATTCTTTCTGCAATTGAATTTCAGTACATTGTCACCTCTCTCTCTCTCTCTCTCTCTCTCTCTCTCTCTCTCTCTCTCTCTCTCTCTCTCTCACTCACTACAAAAAGGTAATAAGATCACGCCTCAAAAATAAAGAAAGATCTCAGTTTTTGTAAAAACGTGATAAAAAAAAAATAAGAGTTAGATTTTTTTATCTTGGTTAAGAACATAAACTGAGATGAAAGACAGTTTTAATCTCGGTCATCTATAAAAGGTGATTGAAAATGGAAATAAAATTAAGTTTTAATCTCAGTCATTTAAAAAGTGTGATTGTAAGTAAGATGAGATAATTTCATTTTTATTTTTAATCACGTTTTATAGATGACCGAGATTAAAACTGTATTTCATCTCGGTTTATGTACTTAATCGTGATAAAAAAATCTAACTCTAATTTTTGTATCACGTTTTTACGAAAACTGAGATCTTTCTTATTTTTTCTGTCTTGTTAAAGAAAGCTCATAATGTGATGGATATGGGAGAACGGTTGGGAGTAAAATTTTATGGGGAGAAAAGTTTCAATTTGATGAAAATTATTGAGTTGGAGGATCATAATTAGACTGAGAAAGAGAAGGGATTTAGATGTTCTGATGGAAGGAAATTTTGTTGAATTAGAAGATGGGACATGCCTTTTAAACCAAAAAAAATTATTGTCAGAAACTCATAGAATATGTGTTTAACCAAAAAAAAAAAAAAAATCTTTATAACCAAAAATTAAACTTTCTCAAAAAAGCTAGGAAACTACAAGAGTACATAAAGCCTAGAAAATCATAGTCAATGCTCAAGAAAAACTAATATCGGCAAGTGAAAGACCTACAAAAGCTACTATATATATATTAAATAGTTCAACAACATAATGAAATGCACAAATGTTGGGGTGGATAGGTGTTAGTTGTTTTATGCAAGAGGTCAAAGGAACAAATCTGGATGAAAGCAAGGTTTGCAAGGTAAGGCAATTTTTGGACACCTATATTAGTGATAAATTTTTTTTCATCACAGTTTTTTCCATTTTTTAATCATGGTTTTACTAAAAATTGAGATTTTTTCTCTGTAAACAATCACGGTTTTTAGGCAAATCTGAGATGTTATATTGTCAAAGATCACAGTTTTTTTTTAAAGGTTTTAATCACAGTTTTTTATGAGTTTTCATCATGGTCTAGAACCGTGACTGAAAGATGGGGACTTTTAATCACACTAGGTTAGATTACGGCTTTTTGACCGAGATTGAAAGTGAAAGATCACACCAAAAGATTGTTATCTTTATGCCTTTTTGTAGTAGTGAATGCTCCTATTTTTTTATTCTGAAAACAGGAAAACCAAAAATAAAAGTAAAAAAAGGGTTGAATGCCTTTTCACATCCTATGATGGGTTACAAAGGTCCAAGCCAGCTAAGCCGTCAGCCAAACACGTGGACAAAGACTGGATCTAGAAGGAAATTTTGTTTCCACGTTTGCAAAGGACATGCACTACTCCGGCATCATTAACGCCCTGTTTGTTAGAGGGATATGTATATGAGGGAGGAAGTGGGATATAATAAGAGGGGGATATAGAGGTGGATATGGTTTGAGGGGTATTATTTTAGAAGGGGAGATTAAAAATTATTGAGTTTGTTTTGATGTTGTGGAAGGGGGGATATAAGGGGTTGAATAATGTAAAATGTCTTTTTTGCCCTAAATAAACAAAGTAAAAAAACTAAGGCAAGTGGTGGGTGGGGTCATGCAGCCCCTCTCTCCATTTTCCCAGGGCCACGTGCATACTTTCTCACCTGGCGAGGCATAATGGCAGGAATGCAAGGTGGGGCCAGAAGGTTAAATAGATAAGAGAGGCCCGGATATAATTTAGGCTGGGGTGGGGTGTCTAAATATAGTGAGGCTGCAAATGGATATACATATCCCAGGAATAATATATCCAAGACCAACATAACTAAACAAACACTGCATATGAGTGAGCTGGATATTTATATTCGGCACAGATTTATATCCACCCTCTATATACTGCTGCCAAACAGGCCGTAACCCTTTGCTATCATTTTCTCTCTCCCCATCTTTAACATTCTCTCTCTCCGTCTCACCACCACCATTACCGACGCTCACTGCCACACCGCCCAACTCTGACCAAAAGCAGAAACCCCCTCTTCTTCCTTCTCCTCCTCTAACCCTGATATATCTCCTCAGTTCTTGCCCCCAACTCAAACCCACCACCAACAATAACGACGATAGCCGCTAAAAAAATCAGCGACGATTGTCAGCGGTGGCTTTGACAACGAAGGTGGGAAAGGCAAAGCTCAGACCCACCCATTTTGAATTACTAACTTTTAATTGTCGCTGAGAAGTCAATGGATTTTGGGTCATTTGGACTGTTAAATTGATGGAGGAACCATGCTTCCTTTGGTGTCCATTGGTTCTGGAATTGAAAGTTTAAAAGTTACTTATAATCTTGCTAGTAGATCTTCCATATCCCATGGTTGGCCTGTAACTTCAAACCTAGCAGATAAAATGTAGATCGGAATTTTTGGGGGCGTTGAAAGTTTTCTCAAGTCACCATGCCAACCAAACTAATTCCAATCCTTTTCAACCATCAACCTTGTTACATTCATAGTATTACAACGCTGATATTAGAAAATTCAAAGCTTTTCAAATGAGCAAAATCCATGACAAATAACAATGGCAAGAACAGATTCATCCCAATTTATGTCCATGTCAAGTCTTTTCCTTCAATCTTATTTTTTCCTTTCAAATTAAAACGAAAATAAGAAAATATCTCGTTAACCCCGATGCTCCTGATCTTCCACTCCTACGTATTTCTACAGATTTCGTTTCCAGTCCAGGAAAAAACGAGAGAGAAAAATCTTTATAAATTACAAATATGCTCACGGTAAAAAAAAAAAAAAGTTTGTTGCCGTAGGACGGAGGATGACGGAGCTCGTCGTCATGGAAACAAAAGGCTGAGACGCCGAAATCAGAAGTTAGATCCCCCAAAGTCATCAGTAGAGGTGGTCGGTGGTGGTGGTCAGTGGGTAGTGGTCCGTGGCGTCTATGGCGATCGGCAGTTCTCGGTGCCGGTGCGTGGAGTCTGCCTCACTTGGTAGTGGACTGAGGATGACTTGCTTGTCGTTTTTAAATGGGCTGCCGTCGTCGGTGGTAGTGGTGATGGGGTTGAGAGAGAGAGATAGAGAGAGAGAGAGAGAGAGAGATGGGGAGAGAGAAAATGATAGCAAAGGGTTTTTCTCTTAAAGAATGAGTGGGCCCTATTTTGTTTTCTCAAAATTTGAATTTTCCGCCAATGGGGTCTGCCAGAGAGAGAGAAAGAGTGTAGCCTTATATATTGTCCACCTCACCTTGCCAACTCACATCTATACGAAAGATTCCTCTCGTCGAGACGAATTAATAATACTCAAAAAATCGATTCAAAACTAACAAACGCAAAAAAAAAAAAATCAAATAAAGACAAAAAAATAAGTTTAAGTTGTCTTTTTAGGCCAAACCTCACTTAAGGCTCTGTGGTATTTTTTTATTTTAGTTTTTTGCCTTTTTTTTTTAATGTATTGTAAGAGACTAGTGCATGCCTGTGCTCGTGCCTGAAGGCACGGCTTGAGCAATCGACCTAACGTGTTCGTGTCCAGTGGCGACTCCAGAAATAGTAATCAGTGGTTTCATTTTTTATGGATAACTCTAGATGTGTAGACTAGTTGTGTCAGTTATATTTTTGCTACGAAGTCATTTTTATTGTATTTAACTTTTAGTCTGCATAGTAGTTGAAAAAAAGTTTAAATCCCCAAAACGGACTAACAAATCTGGACGAAAGGAGTACTTCACAAACAAACAAAAAGCATGAACGAAAAGAAGTACCGTAGTAAGTAGTACCTTAGCTTGTCAAGACATGAAAGGTTAACCATTGAGGGGTTTTTCCTTTGTGTAATGCGTGGATTCAAAGGGTTTTTAGGGGAATTGAAAGAGTCGACATTGACATCACGTCAACTAGCACGGTGGCACTAGTAATAGTACTTTGTTGCAGCTGAACATGCAGATAAGTGGCGCGTTCAGTTCACAATGATCACCCACACAATGACCACCCAACCAACGCGCGCGTGGGGTACAATGCTGACCACCCTTGGGGTGATTTCTAGCTTTTGCCTTTTTACAAAGCTAATTGAAAAGTTATTTTGAGATTAATAAAGGATTTGAATTATTTGTGTGAGATCCCAAAATAAGTTTCACTAGATGATATATCCACCATCGGTGCATTGTGTATCGGTGCCATATGATGCCGGGTTTGGTAGATGGAGAAAAGATAAAAGTAAAAAAGATATAAGAATAAAGGGATAGTCGCTCACCACCCAATTAGAAACGCCAACGGGATACATATTATCACCACCCGAAGTGTCTAAAAAGGGATACAGGGTGTAGGAAATGCTCACCACTCAATGGAATCCACCAAAGAGATACAGAACAGAAAAGAAGAACTAGTCTTCACAAGCCAAAGGCTATCTCAAACACACAACTCTACTCATTTCATTCACCACATAGATTTAAATAGATTACTTGGAACATCCCTCCAAGCATAGGAAAAGAAAACAACTAACATTTCCAAGACAATAATTAATAGACTAAGACTTGACCAAAGACTAATTGAAAAATGTGTTTGACTCTTAAAAAACTAAAGGACACTTAGGAACTCAAAAGAACTTTAAAGAAGCCATAAAACATTCCCAAAGAAATTTAAGACGCCATGAAAAATGCAAAAGACTGACTCGATACTTCTTACGAGAAAACGAAATTATTAAACTCACGACACTCTGTTGTCACCATAGAATTACGCAATTTTTTTAACGTAAAAATACTTCCGTTGGGAGGATGTATTTTAATGAAATCACTTCCTACTGCTGTGACTAATCAAATTGATAGAATTAATAGGAATTTTTTGTGGAGTGATAAGGTTGACAAGAAAAAAGTGCATCTAGTCAACTGGAATACTGTTTGTAAGCCTAAGAAATTTGGTGGTCTGAGTATCCGAAAGGCTAGCACTTCCAACCTAGCCTTACTTTCTAAGCTTGGATGGCGTATCTCCACTGAGAAGAAACCTATTTGGATTCAAATTCTCCATAGTAAGTATTTAAAGAATCATACTTTTAGAACTTGGCCCATTAACAAAAGAGTCTCCCACACTTGGAGAAGTATTATTAAAGTGAGAGATTTTGTGGTCAAAAACATTAAATGGTTTGTTGGAAATGGTCAGGATATTTCCTTTTGGCATGATTGGTGGTGTGGTAATGATGTACTGGATGTTAGTGATCATAATGCTCTCACTGATAATGCTACAATGGTTGATTTTATCACTGCTACCAAGGACTGGAATGATTCCTTAGTCACTCAAATTGTGGGCATCTCTGATGCTACTAGAATTACCAGTATTCTTCTACCTAAGTATGCTGAGTTTGATGATACTCCTCGTTGGGTTTTGAATCAAAATGGTAATTTCTCTATCAAATTTTCTTATGATTACCTGACTGATTATAGTAACTCTGATATGAACTAGAAGTGGATCTGTAAACTCAAAGTGCCTGCCAAGTTGAAAGGTTTCTTATGGACTTGTATGCAGGGTAAATTACTCACCAATAAGCAGAGGTGTATTAGGGGATTATCTAATGTTGATACCTGCCCTAGATGTGATAATGCCAGTGAGGATATCCTTCATCTTTTCTTTAACTGCCTTACCAGTGCTAATGTTTGGTCTAGATTCCCTAATGTTCAGGTTCCCACCATGGGTGATTTGGAAGAGTGGAGAGTGTGATTGCAAGCTAACATCAATCAGGCAAAAGTTGCTTCAGGGGGTTTTCCTAACTCTGTTTTGGTTATTGTTATTCTTTGGAAAATCTGGATTGCAAGGAATAAGAAAGTCTTTGATGATATTAACCCTGATCCTAACATTATTTATAGACAATGTCTTGTGTTCCAATCTGAAATTGTTAGCACATATAGCGATAGATTCAAAACTGCTACTCGTCAAGTTAAACTTGTTGCTTGGAATTTTCCAGGTACGGGGAAACTCAAACTCAACACTGATGGGAGCATTCGTGGAAATCCAGGCCCTGCTGGATTCAGTGGAGATTCAGAGAAGAAAGAGGTCATTGGGTGCTGGGATTCTATGGAAGATTTCCAGATTGCACCAGCCTGGAAGCTGAGCTCTGGGGCATTTTAGAGGACTGGAATTGGTTCAAAGTCAAGGCATGCGGGCTCTTGAGGTGGAATCAGATTCTGCTATAGCCATAGAGCTTATTGAAGGGGAGGCACTTGCTCACTCACCTCAAAAGACTCTCATCCAAGAATGCAAGGCGATGATTGCTGCCACGGGGATGCTATTTGAGCTATACTTATCGTGAAGGAAACAAAGTCGCGGACAAACTTGCTAACATAGGAGTGGAGCAAGAGGACAAATGTGTTTCACACATTGTCCCTCCGGTTGATATCATTCCCCTCCTCGAAGCGGACATGAGGGTGGTGGCGTATGAGAGAATTTAGTTTAGTTTGTTTTTGTTGCTTTCTCTATGTACCAAAAGAAATCACACTGGACACCCCTTTACTCTCCTTTACTAGAAGGTGTAACACTAGGGCCCTCCCATTAGTTGACTGTGAGTTGAATCAAACGGAATCAAATTGACTCTTAAAATGATAATCGTATCCTTCTACCTCATTCCTCCTCAATTTTTCATAGTACCACGCTCAAGCACACCTATGCTATGTACAGGGGTGATTTGGCAACAAAGTAAAAACCGGTTTTTTGGTTTTTTTTGTTTTGTCTTTATTCAATTTTTTTTTGCATTTTTTGGTTTTCTGTCAAGTTTTTATGGTTTATGGATTCGATTTGTCTCGTCGAGACGAATCCAAAGAGTATAAAATTATGGTCAAAAGTAATTTTTTTTAATAAAGCCGAAAATAAACCAAAATAAACCAGTTTATTGGTTTAATTTCGGCTTTATTAAAAAAATCGTTTCAACCATAATTTTATACTCTTTGGATTCGTCTCGACGAAACGAATCTATAAACCACGAAAACTTGACGCAAGACTAAAAAATGCAATTTTTTTTAAATAAAGACAACGAAAAAACCAAAAATCCGGTTTTTACTTTTTTGCCAAATCACCCCTACTCTGTTTGTCTCCAAATGATAGTTCGGTTTGCAAAATGATCAATTAAAAATAATTCTTTTTTTTTTTCCAAAAAAATTCAAATGTGTTTTAGTAATTTACTAGATACCTATGAGCTCTTTTAATTCATGAAAAAATGAAACTTTTTCTTGAAAAAAATGTAATATTAATTTTAAATAACCGTTTTGCGAACCGGACAATCATTTTGGGAAGGAGGGAGTACTTTTTGTGAATATAGCCTAATATAATAGCCAAACAGGTGGAAAGACTTCCCAAGTGGAAAAGCCTAAACCTCCAAAAGCACTATGTCTAACTGGTACTGCGGAGCCACACTACAACCTTGCAGTGCGGCATCCGAGTCGTTGATCTTGGTAATCCATGGCTAGGATTTCATCTCGTCAATGGACAACTCGAATTATATAAGTGTTGAGATAAAATCAAGGCCATTGATTGCGCAATCAACGGCTCAGATGCCATACTACAAGGTTGTAGTGCGGCTCTTCACTACAGGATCTCCAATTCCGTCTAACAAACCCAAACTCACACCTATCAAAAGCACATGCCAGTGTTCTAATATACTCTTTCCGTCCCAAATTGTTGGTCTTTTTTTCGTTTTTTGGCTATCCCAAAATAAAGGGTCAATTCAAAAAGTTATCAAAGAAAAGTATGTACTTCTTTCCTTTCTTGGTGCAACTCATAAAAAGTTAGATTCCCAAACTAAAACCAACAATTTGGGACGAAGGGAGTAACTAGACACATTAAAGTGAGCGTATGAAAACAACACAAGCATGTTAAAAGCATCGCATTTTTGCGAATTGCATATTTCGTTCTAGGGAAAAAAAAAAGACAAATTTTTTTTTTATTTTTATAACAGTCAAGCATTCTCATTCAACCAGCCCGAAGGCAAAAGATTTCATCACAAGATACAGAAATGAACCAAAACTACAAGCATCAAGACATGAGCACGACTACAAGCACTAAAAGGCTCACCGACTCCAGACACACCTGCCAAGGCATACCAACACTACGTGCCGGCATAGAGTCCCGCCAAGATCAAGTAGTAGAGAATTTTCAAAGAAAAACCCAGCTCAATCCTAAGCATAAGCACAGATGAAATCAAAACAAACCCACATAGGGGTATAATAATTCCACAAAAATGGATATGAAGAAAAGAAAAACAAAATACAAGAAAAAAATAAACGAAAAAGTAAAAAAAACTCCGGCTGAGAGCAATGTCATCTGAGCCACCACCGTCGACTCCGGCACTTATTCGCCGGAGGAACTTTAGCTGAACCCAACCCGCCTACACTCCACCAGATCTGACCCCTCCAAGGCCAAAAGAAGGGGTGAACCGGAACCCATGAAGGAAGAAGTGAAAAGTGAATGGAAGAAAGGGATGGAGATCGGCTTCGAAGCGGTTAGGAGTGAGGAGAGGGGTATCGGTGAGAGAGGTGCATGGGTGGGAGATCAGGCGGCAACGACAAACCTTATTTCCCCTCAATTCAGTGAAACTATTACTATACGTGACCTTCCTATTATGCATAATCATCATAAAAAAATAATTGATGTTCGACAAACCTTTATCCAGTTCATAATTTGGAACCAAAAGTGTTTTTGGAATAAATTATAGAGCTGTCTGTCAAGTGGTTAATTATATTGTAGAAACCAAACAGATCCATAATTAACGGACTTTCCCTTCATCTTATTTTTCTTTAAATTCCCACCTACCATTCAATACTAATACATTTTTGATTGAAAATATAAACGAAATTTAGGCTCCGTTTGTTTCGACGTAAAATATTACTACAATGTAAAATGTTTTCCATGTAAAATGTTTTTGCTGAAAATGAACTTTTTTACTTTTGTTTTCAGGTGTTTGGTTGACACCTCACAAAAACATTTTCCAAAAAAATTATTTTCTGTTGTTTGGCTGTGAAAATAATTTTCAAGATAGAGTTGATGTACTTGCCTACAAGTCTAAATAGAAATTGAAACTCTCAAGCATTTTAGAACCTCAGACATACAAAAAACTACAACGTAAGAACAAACTAACATTTGTATCTCTAAGAACCTCCCAATCATTTTACCATTCTATAAAAACTCATCAAAGGATTATCCAATCACATAAGAACAAATTAACATTTTGATCTCTAAATCCGAAACATAACAAGAGAACAAAGGTAAAGAAGAACATAAAGATTTCTTAAATAGATAGATGCGCTACTACCAACAAGAACCGGCAAGTCACATGCTAAATTTTTCAAGCCAAATCCTTCGAAGGTTAATGCTCTTTGCCATAAAGGCCTTCCCAAGCCTTTCATTCTCAACTAAGTAATCAAATGCCGAGCCTAGAAAAGCCTCTTCAAAACCTTCCATCTTCATCACTTCATCATGAAGAGCTTGCACATTGAGCCTATCCCATGTCAACTTTGTAATTGCATCAGCAACTTGCCCAAGCTTGTTTGAAATTGTTTTGATATCGGACTCCTCGTCATAAGTATCACGACCACGCTTGCGATGAGCTCTTGGTTGGGATGAAGTTCCACTCGAGCAAGCTGATTGTTTTCCAGCATTCTTGTCATTAGAGATGTCTTCAAAGGCATTTTCATCATCCAAATGTATTGGTTCAATCTCTGGCCTTGCTTCCAAGTCAACGTCACCGAATGATTTAGCAAAATTTCCTTTGGCACGATCTTTGCTCACCACTAAAGCTATCTCATCATACATTTCAATCTTCTTGTTAAGATACTTGTCATGAGTTGGATGTGCCTATTTCGAAGCAATAAATTTAGATACTAATTAAAAAGATTTTAAAAAAAGTACTCAATAAAATTAGATACTAAGAAGATTTTAAAAAAAGTACTCAATAAAATTAGATACTAAGAAGATTTTAAAAAAAGTACTCAATTCTACTGCCAGGTACTCATTCAACTTATAGTTATTCTACAATGCAGTGAATACTCAACTCATTCAAGTTTTAGAATGGGGCAGCAGAGCAGTCACAAACCAATACTACAATAAAACAAATCCAGATTTCAGAGAGAGATAAATACCTGAACATGTTCGATGTAGACAGATGGACTAGCAGTTATCATCTTCATGTTGTCATCCCATCCAAACCCAGATTTAAAACGTTTTGCGATGTCATTCCCTTTCGCCCACGAAACCTCCCTTGATGTTCAATGGGAACTGATGCCCGAATATGTGTCCCATCTATAGCTCCCACACAATCCTATATATTCCATGGCAATCACAGGTAAGGTAACTTGATTTCATACAGAGAACCAAGGATAAAATCTCCGATTATTTCTTATCTCTGAGGGGGTGGAACCACTTGGAAGTCTAACGAGCTTTGGATTTAACTTCAAAATCGCATTCAAAACAATCAAAAAATATCGGTGTATGGTTTCAGTCGACCGATGAAAGCGTGAACCAATGATCCGAAATCTCACATTGTGTCCAACTATATGCAAGAAAATCATCACTTGCTCTCTCACTGTCATGTGTATAGTGGGTTGTACAAATCCTCTTTGAGTGAGAGTATCGCATAGCTTTGAAAATGCCATAGGACTCATTCGTATCTGACCTACACAATGCTTACTACTAGCATACAAAATGCTATTTATATAGTTCTCCCTCGCTTGGTCTCTATTGACATGAGGTGCCCTAGGTATATAAGGGATACGGGTCCTGTTCCTATATCTTAAAATGTCGAGGACTGCAACACCAGTAGCTATTACTGAAGTGGCGGCTCCAATTACAGCAACTTCAGTCATATTCGCATCATTTCGATCATTATCCATCTACATAAAGATAATAATTAGGGTACAATTACAGGAGAAAAGCAAGAGACAGATTGTTCATAAAAAAATCCATTATCACTTAACAGAAACAGAACAAAAACCTCAAATCCAACCTTCAGCCTGGGGTCTATAATGGCTATTTCATGTATCACAAAACAATTCCCTCTATCATCAGCAAAGTGCTCACACTCTTATCACCATATAATGCGAATTTGAATAGACTAATTGCTTAATACTATAATCACCCGTGACCACAACAAACTACATGCTTTCAATGTACACCAGTACTCGCAATAATGAGCTTTTTGAGCTTTGTCCAAGGCAATTTACATTACTCTACTTATATTAAAAAGAAAAACGAAGAAAATAATTAAGGCTAGCTTCATCTGACCTCAATCAAATCGCAAATAGAGGTAGATGGAAGAACAGATCCACTAAATACGTTTGTTTTGTATATACGGAATATACATGTAATCAATCCAAAATCTAGAAAACGATAGAGGAATTTTTCAAAACCTGGAATGGAAGGGATCGACGACGACGGCGACGAATGGTTGCGTAGAGAATCGCCACAGATCGAGTCTCTCTCTCTGTCTCTTGCTCGCTCGTTTTATGATCTGAGAAATAACGAGGCTAAAGAAGGGAATGGGGATATACGGGATTTGGGCTTGGGAAATGTCGGGCCTAAATCCAAAAATGACTTACGGGCCAAATCAAAGTAAAACATTTTCATCCCATTGGGGTAAAATGTTTTACTTTGAAAAATATTTTACGACATTTTTTTGCAACCAAACACCGGAAAATGGGTAAAATATTTTACCAGAAAATGTTTTACGTCCAAACAAACGGAGCCTTAGTACATGTGTTATTCGGGAAAAAAAATTTCATCGTCAAATTAAAAAGTCTTAGGGTGTTCAAATTAAAGCTGATTGAGGGGTGGCATATATAGCTGTCAAATTAAAAGTCTTAGGTATTCAAAATTGAAGAAAGTACAAATGTTAGGGTGTTCTTTGTAATTCTCCCAAGACTATGGCCTCCTTTGGGTAAAAAAACCATTGTGGTTTATTTTTCGTCTTTATTCACAAAACTTTAAGTTTGACTAATAATTTTATACTTTTTAGATTTCTCTCGTAGAGAGGAGCCAAGAAACCACAACAAATCGACCGAAAACTAACAAATGCAAAAAAAAATTGAATAAGGACAAAACCAAAAAAACCAAAAAACCACCAAAAAACCAGTTTTTTCAATTCACCCAAAGGAGGCCTATATATACTCTTTGCAATAATGATACAGCCACAAACCCAGAACCACAAACAACCACAACCTTGCACTGTTCACGTGGGCCCCACGTGGGGGCCCACCCACTTTACCCAAATCAGCGTCTTCTCAATTTCGCGGTTCCAGAACTAGAGAAAACCAGAGAGCGAGAGCGAGAGAGAGAGAGAGAGAGAGAGAGAGAGGGAGAGAAGAGAGGAAGAAGGAATCGGCCCAACCTCCGACCTCAGTCCTCCGACGTCCAACCTGCCTCCACCGGCGGCTCACATCCGGCCTCACTCCACCACCACGACGCCGCAGTCGAAGAACCGTCCACCACCACCAGTCCGACGCCCACTCGAAGGTCTCTCTCTCTCTCTCTCTCCATGTATATATACAGACACCTACGCACTCATCATGAATCTCAATTTCGCCGTCGAATTTGAATTTTGAAGTAAAGTCAGTTCTTTTAGAATGACTTGTGAAAACTAGGGTTTTTTTTTTGCGATGGAGGGTTCTTCTCACATTTTAGTGAAATGAAAATTCAAGTCCCCTTAAATTTTGTGAAATGTACTGCTTGATTTATCAATAATAAGTATGAAGGCGATACTTCGAGGCAGTGGTTGGAATGTGCTTCAAGGTATGCTTTTCCAGGCTCATCCAAGTGTTGTCGTCTGTATTATTTGTTGGGTGCACCATTTGGCATACCTAGATCAATGCACCATGTGGTCATGCCAAATTGTTTTACCTTCTGAATTTTGGTAGCTTGACTGTGTATAGTGGTTATATATTTGGGCATACGGCTCTATGCTATCCTATGATAGGAGGGGAACCAGTTGATATGTTACTTTACATTCACTGAATTCTTGTTGAAGCTCCTTAAACATCAAGGTAATTTCGGCAAGTTGTGATAGTTGGAGTTTTATCTTTGAGCAAATCTTAGTTGATTTCATTTCTTGCTTGAACAAGAGGAGGATTGAATTTGATTTGCTGTAGACGCATATGTAATGCCAAGTATGGTTTTTTTCCCCCTTTTTTCATCACCTGCTATGGTTATACCCAAAATAGCATTGGTAAAGTCAATTCTTTTTTACTTGTTTCATTGTCAAAATACATATGTCATAGATATCCATACATTTTTCACCTGTATCGATATCCATACACTTTTCCCTATCATCCACGGCGGTCGTCAGCATTTTCCATTGATAGTTAGTTAGTTACGAAACATGTTTTCCGCAGATGGACTTGTATTTTTCATCGATGCTCTGTGATGTTTTATCACTTCTGTGTGTCATTCAAATGGTAATTTAGTTTTCCTATTGGGGCTTGACAATATGATTACACAAATACACATACATGCTATGGTCAGTTCCATAAGGAAACGAAAGTAGGTCAAAAGCCAGGATAGCAGAATGGTAATGTTACGCCCAGTAATTTATGCATGTAGAGTTTGTTGTATGTGGTCCCTTCATATAAATGATGGACACCTTCATAACTGATATTTTTACTATCCCATTGTTCAAGAGTACTATCAAATCTAGGATATCTAATATGATTGTATTTTTCAACACAGAAATGGCTAAGGATTTCCACTGCCTTGGTCTCTTTTGTATCTCTTATCCTTCTCTTTCACCCTTCTAGATCACTTCATTCTCTCATTTTATCTAGTCATCAACTATCCTCACCTCTCCAAGTCATTCTCTCATTGTATCCTTGCATATTTCTTTTAAGTTTGCCGTCGAATTTGAAATGGAAAGTTCAATGGACTAGGTAAAGTAGTTGGCCTAGTGACTTTGAGGAATGTAAAATTGCAGCAATCTGATGGTATTAATCTAACTTAAGATCTTCTATTTTGGCATTTCTGTGCAACCTACAACAGTTGATTCACCTGCAATTTCACCGCTTCTTCGAACGCCACATCTGGATGGCCTATAAAAGTTTGTGCTTGCGGAGCCGGTACGTGCATCCCCACCAAGGCTGGCCCTACTGCTAAAAACCCTGGCCGATACTACTATAAATGCCCCGTTAGCACTGTAAGTCTCCACACATACTTTTCTGTGTTTGAGTACTTTTTATTTATCCTTTTTCCCATTGACCTCTCATTATTGGTAGTAGAATGTCTCACATTTTGTTTTGTTCTCACATTTTATACCAGTTTCAGCAACCCAAATGCTATTTTCTGCACTTTTACACCAGTTTCAGAAACCTAAATGCTATTTTCTTCACTATTATAGCAGTTTTCACCAACCTAAAGTCATTTTTCTGCACTTGTAAAACAGTTTCAGCTAGTATAACTTCATTTCCTGCATTTTACTACCAGTTTCAGCAACTAAAAAGAGTAAAATTTATTGCACTTTTTATAGCAGTTTCTGTGCTATACGGACACAATACGAAACGGACACGATACAAACAAGACACGATACGGACACGATACAAACAAGACACGATATGGACACGATACAAACAAGACACGATACAGACACGATACAAACAAGACACGATACGGACAAGACACGATATGGACTCCATACGATAAATAAAAAGAGTAAAATACATTCCATTCCTAATCACTTGAATACAATACAAACACGATACGATTAAACAAAAAAAAAAATTAAAGAGTACAATACATTCCATTAACCAACCAAGTGTTCTACTTTTTCTCATTATTCATTCCATTCATCATTTCTAAAAAACTTCGTTGAACACCTTGCCATTCTTGCAATTGACTTCCCATTAAACTTGAGTGTGGTCTTTCCCAACCTTGTGGCCCTCCTCTTATTGCACTCTGCATGGTCGGCATCAAAGATAACTGAAACATCACCTGCAGATTAAAAATAAACAAAAACAAGTGAGTCTAATACGCGGAATATGAAATGAACTCGTTAAGACTATGTAGACTTGGTGATGAACATGCAAAGGTAGCACATAACAGATTCGGACAAGCAATATAACGAAGTTTTAAATTTTTTGTGTGTTATTTATTTTCTTTCCAGAAAACTTGTTCAATTCTTTTAATTAAGTGTTAAATAATACAATATCAATATCATTTTCTGCTGTTAAGCTTAAGTCTCTTATAGTCATTGACGAATTAAATAACTGATTCTGTAACGCCCCCAAGATTTGGGCACGTTAAATAATATTACAGACCAAAATAAAGTTTAATCCTTAAACTTCAATACAAATAATAAGGTCTGCCAACACTATATAAATAATAACCGGGGTGGTTCTAGGTCTTCGTCTATCCCTGCGCCGGGTCATTCCCCACTCCGGCAGCACCTCCAGTTCCATAGGACTGGTCTCCACAGTACTGTTCCTGTCCATTCAGATAATCTGACATAATACGTCCGAGTCGCACAGGCAACATCATGGTATTATGCCAGGGTTACACGAAATGCAACACCGTGAGCAAAGCCCAGTAGTTCACTACGCTACACGTCTAAGTAGCAATTCTAGAACAATAAGCTCGTAAACAGAATATACAACTTGTGAACAGTAAATCATGCAATAAATCATGCGTGTCAATGCGGATCAGAGTAAACGTGCGCAGATAATAATATCTCGTAACAGTGTCTCGAACTGTGTCACGTGTCATCTCGTCAAAACAATTTCTCGTTCGGTTTCTCAAACTTAACTCATTATAAATCCGTTTTCTCAAAAATCAATCATTTTCTCACAAATCAACATAAATCTCAAATCGGTGCCTCTCTCGGCAAACTTAATCAAATTTCATATCATCCAACGCTCCCATCACTCCGAAAGTTATTGGT
The DNA here is from genome assembly GCA_016920895.1 of Vaccinium myrtillus. Classification (NCBI taxonomy): domain Eukaryota; kingdom Viridiplantae; phylum Streptophyta; class Magnoliopsida; order Ericales; family Ericaceae; genus Vaccinium; species Vaccinium myrtillus. The sequence goes on from JADGMU010001028.1 coordinate 34,926, forward strand.
CCGTTTACGCCTCCTTTCAGCTGACGGATACCAACCTTTCCGCTCGAGGTTTCGGTTATCGTGCATCACTGAACTTAACAGCCTGTTTGCACGGTCCGACCACCCCGCGACTCACACGACACAGTCCCGGCCGTCTTGCATCACCGAACTTAACAGCCTGTTTGCAAGTCCGTTCACCGTGTGTTGTACAAGCTTAGCCCAACGTCCTAGTTCTCTCCGCGAACTGGAGGTGGCGCTTTCGCTGCACTACCGCAATCAATACCATTCCTCCAAATTCTCTCCGCGAATTTGAGGTGGCAACCAACATCTCATCTCATCTCATTTCATTTCACGAAAATCTCATTTCATTTCACAAAAATTTCATTTCTCATTTCAAACTCATTTCAAAACTCATTAACCGATATTCGATTTCGCGTCCGGTGACAAAACGTATCGCGTACGTGCTCGGTGTCACATGCACAAAATAATGCTCATGCAATAATCCATGATTTTCTCTAAAAATCATATTCACCAAATACACATTTCTCACATAAAATCATACATTAAAACAATTCCATCTCTCTAAAATAATTTGTTTCCTCTAGAAACTTTCCCACATAAAATCATACACCTCAATACACATACTTTCCCAAAAATAGTATTTTCCAATTCTCTCAAATAAAATATTTCTCAACCAAAAATCCCATTTCTTTCTTGTCCTCTTTCAAAACCATTTTATTTCTCTCAAAGAAATAAAACCAAACCATTTGCTCTTTCTAGAAATAATCAACACAACTCTTTTTCTAGAAAAATCCCTTGTCATAAATTAACTCACTAATTTATGAACTCTCTAAAAAGAAAAACATTTCATCTCTCTAAAAATATACTCTTTATTTTTCTAGAAAAACTCTCTTTTCAATAAACTCCAATAAAACATATTTTTTTCCTTCTATCTAGAAAAATCATAATTTTCTTTCTAGAAAATTTAATCAAATCACTCACAAATATTTTTGGTAAAATCTTTCTAGAAATCAACCAAGGAAAATCCTCTCTTCATATTTTCTAAATAAAACTCCATACTTTCTTTCCAAAAATAACCAATAGCAACTCTTTCAAATAAATACTCCACTATCTTTTCAAGATTAACACTTCAAACAATCAACTAATGAATTAATCAACAAGATTAACTAATTCTTCCAAGAAACATTATCATAATCATAATAGAACTTGTCTAACAAAATACATCTTCTAATTAACTTCTAATCACTTCTAATCTCACTAATCCACTTCTAATTTCATGAAGAACTACTCAAATTAGAACCTTATAAACAATCTTGTTAATCTTTTAACAAGAAAACCACTTTCTAGACTACTAAGAAAACATGCTTAGTAATTAACACATGCATAAACTAAATTAATTAACTCTAAAATCATGCTTAGAAAACTAATAAGAACAACTTATTATATCTAAAATTTACTAATCAGAAGAGTAGTTTAGTAAACTACCTTAGTTTCCGGGTGTAAACCGGAAGCCGAAAAGCTTAGCCTTTGGAGAAGAAAATCCTTAAACCAACTAGATTACACACTAATTAGCCAAGTAAGTGGCTAATTAGAACTAATTTAGGGTGGCTAGAAAGGTGGTAGAATATTTGGTTTTGTGGGAATTTGGGAGACAAACCAAAAAGGAAAGACAAAGGTGGCTAAATGAACATAAAAGTGGCCTATTTATAGACAAAGTGACCTCTCTCTTTCTCTTGGAAATTTTCGGTGGTCCTCTCCCTCTCTCTACCGAAAATTCAAGGTGGTGGGGTGATGAATGGGCATTAAACTTGCACATGGGAGGTACAAAGGTGGCATGTCTAGGTGTAGATAGGTATCTAGGTAGGAATCTAGGTGGAATCTAGGTACTTTAGGCTAGATTCTTGCTAGGATGAACCAAATAAGGCACACATACAAGGCACCAACGTGGGAGAGTAATGGTGGGGGAAAAACGCGTTCCGATGTGTAGGTTTTTGCACGGTCACCTTTGTTACAGGGTGTTTTTAGGAGCTAGAATTCACCCAATATGCATGTGAATGCATTAATAGGCTAAGGGTAGCCCTAACTAGCTACAAGTAGGGTGGAATATTCTTCCTTAATTTAGGGAAGCTTGTCCCTAGGTTACTTGGATGCCAAGGTCTAGAATAGGTAGGCTAGGTGGTGTAGTTTGTGCCCAAATGCATGTATTGTGTGGGTATGTGTAGGTTACTCTAAAAATAACAAGGCTTAATCTAACTAGTGTTGTGTACAAAACCTTAGGCTTAGTTGGCAACCTTAACCTTCCATTGCTTGTACATTTGTACAAGACAATAACTCATGCATGTGCATGTGTACCATTTCATGCACACACACACACACATTACTCTTACTCTCTCCCTACCGATCTCTCTCTCTCTCTCTCTCTCTCTCTCTCTCTCTCTCTCTCTCTCTCTCTCTCTCCGAGGCTCTCTCTCTCTCTCTCTAACCTTGGTCAAAATAACAATTTCCAATGGTGAGGGGAAAAACTAAACAATGACGTACTTTGGTAGATGGAGTGAAGTAATGGTGGTAGCTGGGGAGGTTTCGGGTATTAAGCTCGGTCCCCGGGTGCTACGGTAGTGTAACGGATGTGTTACTCGGTCTCGTACTCGCGTAAACATGGCTAGAATTTCCTTTATTCGTTTTAAAAGAATAAAATAATATTTTAATAGAAAATAATTCAATAAGCCGAAAATTAAAATAAATAATTAATTTATTAAACGAAATTTTTATTTACGAAAAACCGGGTCGTTACAGATTCTTTATTAGTAGTGTTATTTTTATTAGACTATGTAGTGTTGTTTTTATTAGAACCATGGACTACTTCTAAATTTTAGAGAAGTTGTTTCCAGAACTTTACTGGCAAAATAAGAAAAATACAAACATCAATAACCTATGAGGTATGCATCAGGGCATAAGCAAAGAATATCCATAAGTATAAACATAGTAATAACATAAATCGATGGCAAAATTATGTACTGAGATAATAAAAGACACTTGCATCCTTCATGAACTAAACATGCGGCAAAATTAACCCTTCTCTTCTCTGGACAATGTGGTTTTTAATTAGGAACTTGGAGAATAGAGAGGGAGAGAGAGAGAGAGAGAGAGATACGCTGGTTTGGCGTCGAGAGATGGTAGTCGCCGGTGTTGGAGTGAGGCCGGAGTTGAGTGAGGCCAGAATCAACCACAAACCACTAATGGATGTTCGACTGGGCGTCGTGGTGGTGGAGTGAGGCCGGATGTGAGCCGCCGGTGAAGGGCGGTCGGACGTCGGAGGACTGAGGTCGGAGGTTGGGCCGATTCCTTCTTCCTCTCTTCTCTCTCTCTCTCTCGCTCTCTGGTTTTCTCTGGTTCTGGAACCGCGAAATTGAGAAGACGCTGATTTGGGGATTTTCAAAATTTCAGTTTTTTTTTTTCTGTGGGGAAAGTGGGTGGGCCCCCACGTGGGGCCCACGTGAACAGTGCAAGGTTGTGGCTGTTTGTGGTTCTGGGTTTGTGGCTGTATCATTATTGTACTCTTTGTTACCAACCAGAACCAGCAAACCCTAAATTTTAACAATAATGCTACTGATATACCACTCTACCTCATCACTCCACCACCAGTCTGCATGACACTGTATGATTGGTGGTTGCAAATTAGTTTCAAAGTGCTAATTCTTCCATTACCAATCATGCAGTTCCACGCAATCTTGTGTAGTTAGTAATGTGGAGTAGTGTGTACCTAACATTATTGAAATTTTAAGTCGAACAAAGCTTGCCAGCAACGATATGCACATCTCTCTCTCTCTCTCTCTCTCTCTCTCTCCCCCCCGTGAAACCCGATCAAACTGCTGCTTTCTCTCTGTCTCAAACGAGTTTAAAGTTTTCGGCGAGTATTCTGGCAAATTCAGGTAACTCCGACAACTCTTTTCTGGTTGAAAGCATGCAGTTGGAGTTTGTGACCTGACGAGGAATTTCCATATTTGGAACTAGCTTTCCATTTGTTCCATTTAACCACCAAATTTGACATCTCATTGAAACGTGTATTTTGTAATTGGTTCCAAATTAGTGTTAGATTTTGCCCCAATGATTGGGGTTGGGGGGGTTGGTGAAATTTACAAAAAAAGATGCTACTCCACTCAGAAATATGCTATTGAACTTTAGTAAATGGCTAGGAAATTTACATCCACTCGGAACTTTGCCTTTTCTGCAATTGAACTTCAGTCGCATATAAACTCGAAACTTCACTTCACTTCTCTCTCTTTAATTTTACGAGTCTTTTCACAGACTCTATTTCTTCTTCTTTTTTTTTTTCCGTTTCCAACACTCTCAGTCTCTCTCAATAGGGCTGTCCAGCGGATCATCCGATCCGCCAATCCGACCAATCCGAACCGATCCGAACCATCCGTTGATCCATCCGTGAATGTTCGGTTCGGTTCCGGATCGAGAATTTCTTATCTGACGGTTCCGGATCGGATCGGACTGCTCGATCCGCTCAATCCGATCAATAATCCTTCTTTAATCTAGGGGTGAGCAAGGACCGGATTGGTTCGGATTTGTAGTAAACCAAGAACCAAACCACTACCTACGGATTATGAATTTGGAGAACCAAACCAACCCACAAAAGGCATAGAACCAAACCAATCCAAACCATTAAAATACGGATCGGATTCGGTTTCGAATCACGGTTTGCTTAAAATTGAGAGATTATTTCCGTAAAATATTTAGAGTATTTAAAATTTAGGTTTACTACGTTAGGTTTATATAGAATATGAAGAGGTCCTCATATATAGAAATTTAGGGTAACTAATCATGGTAACGAAGGAAATCAAGGAATAGGAATAGGAATAGGAATAGGCTATGACAGAATCATGTACAGAAATTTGGAAAAATAAAAACGTGTTGAATCAAAATTGGAATGGAGAATTTCATCACTGAATTTATTTGCTATGACTAAATAAGTTGTGAATCTTAGGCAAAATAAAATCTTGCTAGAGAAGAAATAATGAATAAATTAAATTAGGAAGTTAGTTGACTATGCCTTACATATATAAATACATACACAAACATATAAATACTAATATATATACATGGTTCGGATCGGATTGAAACCGGAACTATGAACGTAAATCCACAAACCAAACCATTGACTATGGATTCTAATTCTTTTAAACCAGGACCAAACCACACTACTAAAAAACCGAACCAAACCAATCGGTTTGGATTGGATTCACGATTTGACGAGTTTTCTGCTCACCCCTACTTTAATCTGTCAAATCCGTCTGATCCGATCCGTAACCGATCCGTGAATGTTCGGTTCGGTTCCGGATCTTAAAAACCATAATCCGCTCTGAGCGGATCGGATCGGATCCGATCCGTGGACACCCCTATCTCTCAATATATGAACGTACGTCCTTCTTCTTCTTTTTTTTTAAAAGAAGTGTTTCAAGGCTAATTTTCAGCTTTTTAGTTTTTAGTTTTTTTTTTTTGAATTATGATTCGAATGTATTTTGAATATAGTAGAGTTTTTGAGAAAAATGTGCAGAATGTATTTTACGACATGAGTAGTGTTTGGGATACATGAGCAGAATACATTTTGTTAACCAAAATAGGAAAAATGAAAAAATGGGAAGTGAAAAAGCTCATCGCACCCTACTTTTCACTTATGCTCTCCAAATCACAAAAATCAGAACACTTTTTAACAAAATGAGTTTTTCATTTTTAGCCAAACAACCAAACTTAAAAAATGCGAAAATGGTGTTGGAGATATGTCTTGAATTCAAGACGTTCAAAAAAAGGTGCAAAATTGAGTGCAAAAAGATGGACGCAACATCCATGGTCCGGACCACGGGTTAATTAAAGTTCTAGAAGGTTGCAGCTTCAGTGGTCCGGATCATGAGTGTTGAATGTGTGCGGCTGCGCGTTTTTAAGTGGGTTTTGACTTAATTTTTTGTACTTTCTTATAAACAGCAACCTTGTGGGTTGTTAGGATTTAGACTTTTAAGTGGATACCGTTATGGAGGCTGTTTGTGGTGCATCATGTTGGATATCACCGTGGAGATTTGTGTCCATTAATAATTCGGGTTCAACTATTGGGAGTATGCGAGAGGGCATATGAGGCTCCATGGTGGGGTCATGGGGCTCTGCGGTAGAGTTGTTTAACTCCATGTGGAGTTTGAGCATGTCTTCTTTGGCATTTAGGATGGATGCATTGGGTGCACACTTGGATGAAGATGGTTGCTTGTTTGGGTTATTAGCTCCGGGTAGAGTTTGAGCAGATGTTCTTAGGCATTCTTGGAGGGATGCATTGGGTGAGCGGTACCCTTTTGAAGATGGAGGCTCAATTTGGAGGCACTCCCGGCTAGGTTTTCTCAGTCATGTTTGCAAGGTCAAGTAGGTGTGCTTGAGCCTTGTGTGGTGGTGCCGTTGGTGATCACCCCATGTGAGGCTTCCCTGTGAGGGGCGTTGGAGGGGAAGAGCGAGTGGTGAGAGGATTTCACTATGTCGTTGGCTTGGAAGAGAATTCTAGTCAAGGTGGAGATTGTTGAAGATATGCCTTGAATTCAAGATGTTCGAAGAAAGGTACAAAATTGAGTGTGAAAAGACGATCGCAGCATCCATGGTCCGGACCACTGGTTAATTAAAGTTCTGGAAGGTTGCAGCATCCGTGGTCCGGACCAAGGGAATCATTGGTTCGTCCTATTTTTTTTGTACTTTATTATAAATAGCAAACTTGAGAGTTGTTAGGGTTTGGACTTCTTGAGAGAATCTCTTTAAAGGAGCCCCCGTGGGGTTCCTTTGTTAGGTTTCTTGGTTGTTCCATTGGTCTAGTCTTGAGTTGCGGTTTGAGATATCTAGGGTTTGAAGTCGTCTCTCTCGTGTATGTGAGACATTGATGCTCTTTAGGTCGTGCCTCAGAGATTTGTTCTTAGATATCTATTGGATGCTTTCAGTTAGAGTTGCGGGTATAGCCGGCTCTATGTATTTCTCCCTATTGATAGTGAATCCTCTTGCTCTTTCATGTGGACATACCTCTAGAGTTTCGTGCTTAAGGGGAAACCACGTAAATTCTTGTGTTTTGGTCTTTCTTTGTTGGTGTGTTGATACTCTCATGCTTCATTTGGGTGTTTCGGCACAACAAATAAAAACGTGAAAGTAGGTTGCCAAATAGGCTCTAAATTTTCCTTATCGGACCACAGCGCACCACACGCATCCAAACAAAAATGGATACTCAATTAGTGATGAGAGAGAGAGAGAGAGAGAGAGAGAGAGAGAGAGAGAGAGAGAGAGAGAGAGAGGGAGTGCAAAGATAAAGTGACAACACTGAAGTTCATTTGAAGAAAAGTCAAGATTCTGGTTGGACAAGATTCTTGTTGGACGTAAAGCTCTACTCCCTCCCTGCCACAAAATGGTAGAATAGAAAATTAATACTCGCATTAAAATGAAAGTGGAGGTTTGTTGAGAATCGGTTGACGTCTTAATTTTTAGTTCAAATTTAAATACGAGCTGTGATTAAAAGTTCCGATCTTTTCAATCACAGCTCTAGACCATGACAAAAACTCATGAAAATTGTGATTAAAACAAAAATAAAACTGTGATTTTGACAACATAACTTCTCAGTTTTTAGGCAAAACTGTGATTGTTTACAGAGAAATGATCTCAGTTTTTTGTAAAACCATGATTAAAAAAATGTGAAAACCGTGATGAAAAAAATTTCCTTGCTAATCTAATAGGCGTCCAAAAACTACCTCACCTTGCTACTCTCCAAAATCAATCTTTTGACCTCTTGTACAAGACAACCAATACCTATCAACCCCACCAGTCAAGCATTTCGTTACGTTGTTGAATTATTTAATATATATAATAGTTTTTGCATGTCTTTCACTTGCCCATATTAGTTTCTTGACCATTAACTATGATTTTCTAGGCTTTATGTGCTCTTATAGTTTCCAAGCTTGCTTGAGAAAGTTTAATTTTTTGTTACAACGACATTTTTTTGGTTAAAAAAGGATGCCCCATCTTCTAATTTAGCAAAATTCCCTTCCACCAAAAAATCTAAATCTCTCTTATCTTTCTCAGCATAATTGTGATCCTCTAACTCAATAATTTACATCAAATTTAAACTTTTCTCCCCATAAAATTTTACTCCCAATCGTTCTGTAATATCCATCACATTCTGAGCTTTCTTTAGCGAGACAGAAAAAATAAGAAAGATATCAGTTTTTGTAAAAACGTGATAAAAAATAAGAGAGACTCACTTACAATCACACTTTTTAAATGACTAAGATTAAAACTTAATTTTATTTTTATAATTAATCATGTTTTATAGATGACTGAAATTAAAACTGTATTTGATCTCGGTTTATGTACTTAACTGTGATAAAAAATTTAACTCTTATTATTTTTTTATCACGGTTTTACAAAAACTGAGATCTTTCTTATTTTTGAGGCGCGATTTTTATACCTGTTTGTAGTAGTGTGCAAGAACTCAAAAAGGATTGCATCAATCTATTTCAGTTACCGCCAGTTCAAAAAAAAAAAATCTATTTCAGTTACTCCATGAAGAAGCTAAGAGAAACCACTAGGTCTCTTCTCACAGATCTCCTTGCCTGGAGTGTATATCCCGTTGATGTGATCAACGTCCTTAGAAGTCTTGAAAGAGATGGAGCTGTAGCAAGTAAACGGACGCGTCAACCCATCGGCTTCCAAGAAAGAACTCATAAAAAAGGATTGCATCAATCTATTTCAGTTACTCCATGAAGAAGCTAAGAGAAACCACTAGGTCTCTTCTCACAGATCTCCTTGCCTGGAGTGTATATCCCGTTGATGTGATCAACGTCCTTAGAAGTCTTGAAAGAGATGGAGCTGTAGCAAGTAAACGGACGCGTCAACCCATCGGCTTCCAAGAAAGAACTCATAAAAAAGGATTGCATCAATCTATTTCAGCTACTCCATGAAGAAGAGAAACCACTAGGTCTCTTCTCACAGATCTCCTTGCCTGGAGTGTATATCCCGTTGATGTGATCAACGTCCTTAGAAGTCTTGAAAGAGATGGAGCTGTAGCAAGTAAACGGACGCGTCAACCCATCGGCTTCCAAGAAAGAACTCATAAAAAGGATTGCATCAATCTATTTCAGCTACTCCATGAAGAAGAGAAACCACTAGGTCTCTTCTCACAGATCTCCTTGCCTGGAGTGTATATCCCGTTGATGTGATCAACGTCCTTAGAAGTCTTGAAAGAGATGGAGCTGTAGCAAGTAAACGGACGCGTCAACCCATCGGCTTCCAAGAAAGAACTCATAAAAAGGATTGCATCAATCTATTTCAGCTACTCCATGAAGAAGAGAAACCACTAGGTCTCTTCTCACAGATCTCCTTGCCTGGAGTGTATATCCCGTTGATGTGATCAACGTCCTTAGAAGTCTTGAAAGAGATGGAGCTGTAGCAAGTAAACGGACGAGTCAACCCATCGCCTTCCACACAAGAACTCAAAAAGGATTGCATCAATCTATTTTAGTTACTCCATGTATTACAATTTGTTTGTCTATTTTAAAGTGTCCACCTTAAAATAAATAAGAGAACACAATCATTACTTTTCAAAATTTTAAATTCAGTACAATTTGTTTGTCTATTTTAAAGAGTTCAATTTAAAATAAGAACACAATCATTACACTTCAAAATTATAAAAAAAATTCTGCCTTACAAATTAGACTTACCGTTTCAACTCTTGAAAGAAGGGTAAAGTAAGAAAATATAGAAAATTGTACTTTGTAAACGAAACAAATTGTTTTGCTAAAATAAACAAATTGGGATATGAAAAAGTAAAAAATGGGACAAAAAATATGGGATGCATGGAGTAGTACATGATCGGCCCAACTATGGGTACACAAAAAGGGGTACCCCACGTTTATACAGGATTATATCGGACCCACCTTGGGGTTTCACATAAATTATTCGAGCTGTTCAATTTGTTTAAATTAATTTCTAAGAGTACCTATACAAAATCAACTTAATCAAATATCGATAAGAATTTGATCAATTCATTTGATTTTGACTGGCACAAATTATTTGTGTGAAATCTGAAGGTGGGTACCCCACAATCTAGTGTACACTTTGTACTGCTTAGTCCAAATTGGTAGATTTGGACATAGGGGAGATGGATCACGGCTGGTGAGTGTGGTAGTGGACGGTGCTTGGGAGACGTGAGACCTTTCAAGGCATGTCAGCTTGGTGCGTGGAGGATGATTCTTCCATGCATTGTGATGGTGGGTATACTCTTGTGTAGGCTCAGTCATCGACTGGTGTTGAGGGTCTAGCTGTCCTTCAAGCCCTTCGGTGGGCCAAATCTCGTGGCGTTATGAAGCTACAAATTTTGACGGATAGTTTGGAAATTATCCAAGCTCTATGTAAAGGTCAAAAGGCTAATATCTCTATTAGGAATGTTGTTTGTGATGTACTAAATGTTGCGACTTCTTTTGATTTTGTTTGTGTTATTAAGGCCACTCGGCAAGAGGTGAGAGCTGCTCACAATCTTTCGCGACGTTGCCTTTGTAATTAACAAGTTTGATTGCTATATATATTCTATGTTTATGGTTCAAAAAAAAAAACTTTCCGCGGGAATTTAAATTACAAACAAGTCGTTATAGCCAAACAGTTAGATATTATGATAAAGGATATGAATTCGAATTCAAGTATCAAAGGCCAAGAGATATACTCTGGGAATATCTTGGCCCACCAATTCCTGTTAGTTGCACCAGACGTTCAAACCTCACCAGATGCTTATAAATACTAACCCTAAATGGGTGAAAAGTTCACACGATCAATCCAACTCTTCATTTATATTTAATATTATCTCTACCTTCGCTAACTTAGGCATCGGAGGGGTGTTGACCAAAAACACTCCGGCCATACACTTTGTTTTGCAGGTCTCTAGTTGGGTTCGCCGAAAAATGACTCATTATCCCATTCGTTAGGAGTGACGTTAGCAGAGTGGTTACTGTGCGTGTCAAGCGTGGGGATACTTGGAGGGCAAATCATAAGAACAATATATAAAGGTTACAACAATCAATCCTAAGGGTACACCGCTTATCTCTTTCTGAATACATCCTCACACTTAACCGTCAGAGTGCCTTTTCAGTTGAACCACCGACCGGTTAAGGCGCTAATTGTTGGTGCAAATCCGGGAGTGCGAGAAATTATTGTTGTTGCAAATCCTTGGTTCATTTGGTGATAATTGTTGGTGCAAATCCGGGAGTCTCCGGGATCTTTCTTGCTTCGAGGCACGTTACTGAGTCACTTTCCAAAAACAGTATTCGCCCCCACCGTTTGGTGTGCACCAGGTTGATAGCGAATCTGTTCGAGGATACAACGAAGCCCGATCAATCAAATGATCTTCTGGTTGCGTCTGCACAAATGAAGGACAAACAGAATACCGAGTCGAATTTGTGATCAAATGAACCAAGGATTTGTTAACACCGTTTCTGCAGAGTAACAGTGTAACAAAACAAGAAAGCAACTATAAAGTATTTTGACAGAGTAATGGCATTAAGAGTCTGTGCCAAATGTTTGTGCCTAGGGCTCTATTTATAGACCCAATCGCACCTTTTCGCATGGGGTTGCACCCTTTCACCAAGGTCGCACCCTTTCACCAAGGTCGCACCCTTTCACCAAAGATCGCACCCTTTCACCAAAGATCGCACCCTTTCATCAAGTAGCCAACAACCCAAAACTCTTTTAGAAGCTTTCTCAATGCACAAGGAATATTTTGATAAAACCCCAAACTAAAAACCCATTTTATTTTGATAAATTCCAACAATCCCCCATTTTCAAAAGAAAGATGAAGAAACCTTGGTTCCTTTGAAAAGATTTGTGCATCAATGAAGATATCTCACGATTTTAACCATCACCTAGTGAAACACATCAAAGTTAGTCGGAACGCATGGTAGACTTGTCTTTTAACCAGCGATCCTATAATGACCAACCCGACACATTTCACGCACGCATCTTACCTGACTTAAGTATTCAAAATTGCCGACACGTGGGTTGGCTGTGTGTCTATATCCTATTTCGTGAGTGCTCTAAAGTTCTAGCCCTTGAACCTATAGAAGGCAGCACCACCTTCACACTCATATAGGTAGACTTTTAAGAATGCCCCTATAACTACAACATCCACCTAACTAAACCGTTAGAAGTCTATTAAGAGCTAAGTAGCTCACCTCCTCCTTTTTACATTACAGGTACCAAACACTTTTCCATAGGATGGGTGTAACCGAAAAGTGCTTGCCATCACGACTTATGGTGTAGTTTGCTCATTGAACCCAAGGACTTGAAGCTAAACATGCGTTGGGTCGAGTTTCCACCAGGAGTGATTATATTTTAGTGGGCTTAAGTCCCATCCCCTGTGATGTTTTCCACATCAAATCCCTTGCAAGAATTTAGCAAATACTAATACCATTGGCGCGAGGGCAAAAGCTTACATAGTTATAAACTATCATAGTTCATGATGTGAATTTCATGTCCGGACTAACATCACAATCATAACTATTAACACTCTCCCATAAGTGATTTATTGAGAAATGACCATGACAAAAACTATGTCATCCCATCTCATTGTAAAATCCTCACCTCAATTCAAGAGAGAAAATCCCACAAAAAGTAGACTCACTTTTTATCCATGGTTTTCATGCTTAATGTATCAGGCGCCTTTGTATCCTTGAATAACTAATTGATACCCATTACAAGCATATAAACCAATCCTCTAAATAATTTCATTTAGAACTAAATTTTGGGACATAGTTGACAACTAAGTAGTCAAAAGCAGTAGAAACTAACCATTCTACCCTTTATGTCAACTCTCCAATATGCCTAGGAGACCATGTAACCTTGAAGTTACACTAACGAGATTTCAAATGAAAGCTCAATCTAACTACTTGATTTAGTTTTCAATCGTTACACCACTTAAATTAAATTCAAGAGCCACACCTTTTGGGTTGTACCCATTTGTTAAACCCTTAACCTCCACATGTATAACTCAACATGTATATTAAAAGTGTCATTTGATAAGGTGTCTTTTAGTGTTAAAAAAAAAAAAAAAGTCCACATTCAATCAAAGAATACCCACCATTTTGTTTACCTCATGCAAATAACTTGCATATATAAAATATTTGAAACATATGATGCATCGATAGTGTAAAAGTAACTTCCAAACAAGAATATTTAAACTAAATATCTAGCACTTGCATAAAGCGAAACATCAGAGATAACTTAAATAGCCACCAATTGGGTTAACTACCGACCACATGTCCCACAGTACTATAACTTTGTACATATCCCGACACGATTATCTAATTGATGGTCAGAACCGTAAAACACTGCTCATTAAGAACCATATATCACATTCCCGTGTCATATAAACAACACGTCGACACAAATATCATGTCAAGTGTCACCAACGGCAGACCATATGATCTTTGGCTATAAAAATTATATCGGAAACCATCCATGAGAGTAATTGGGGATAAGTATCCATCAACAAAACCCAATTTGCAAGCTCATACACGAAACATTTCATGAACATAACAATATACAACAATTATAATACTCACATATGTAATAAAATATGGGCCAACAAGAAAAAGAGATGTTCCACATGTAAAAAAATACAAATCGTTAAAAACAAATTAGACTGACTTCAAACCGATTGAACAAGTATCTTATCTGAGAGACACAAAGGTTCAATCAAAAAGTCACCAAAGCAGTTACGTACCCATCCAAGGAAACAATGCCTTTTGACCAAAGGGTAATAACACTTTTTTACCCCGTTGCTTCCCCACAATATGTCAGTTCACACATTCATAACTAATGTCAAATTTCAAATGCCAAAGTACTATTACAATCAAGCATATGTACCAATAGTACGGATCATATCTTAGCACAATTAGAGTTTCCATAAAAACTATCCGTTTTAAGTATTAATAAAATACTAATGACTCTACTCAGTTTTCCTCATCAACCAATTATACATACAAATGCAAAAAATGCACTAAAACTGATAAAGTATGAAAACAATGAAGTCTACTTTTATAACAATCAACATGCCCATCATCAACTGATATAAAAACAAAAAACCGTGAAACAAGTAAAACTTAAATTCACACTTGGACACCATGAGCATTTCAAGAAGAATGTTTGAGCGTACCTTACACCACGGAAATAAATTATACGATGAGACAACTTACTGAAAACAATATCACCATTGTTTGATCGAATAACCCTTTTCTTTAGAAATCTCCAAACCCGTCTACGATTTTCTAAGAGGATACCAATTTGCAATGCACTTGTGGCAGAAGCTTTTCCTTTGATTTTAACCCAAAAAATTGTTTGCTGAGTATGGGCATTTCCGGGTGTAATCCAATCGTAGCCTATCCAAGCGTGCCATTTCTGTTGCTTACTGACGTAATTAATATCCAACGGTTCCTTTGAAAATTCTCACACCGCGCCAGATCAATGGTCTGAAATCTCATTAGCCAATTAAAAAATGCGGTGCCTTTTACTCCGTTAGTAGAATTTTTGAACGCCGCCTCGATCAGAAAAAATGCTTTAGCCTACCATTTTCTCCTCCGGATACGGTGTAGTGAGAACATACACGACATTCAATTTTGTGAGCATGAAGTGCATCCTCTTTTGCCAATGCCTAAAATTTTCGCCATCAAACTTGTCCAATTTCACGAAGTCCCGTGTCAATTTTTGCAAAGACCTTGATATTGACGCCATTCCGAATACTGTTTTCAATTGTTGGTGCAAATCAGGGAGTCTTCGAGAAATCAGAACGCCTTGATGATGAAACTTGCTTCGAGGCACGTTACTGATTCGCTTTCCGAAAACGGTATTCGCCTCCACCGTTTGGTGTGCACCGGGTTGATAGCGAATCTGTTCGAGGATACAACGAAGCCCGATCAATCAAATGATCTTCTGCCTGCGTCTGCACAAACGAAGGACAGACAGAATAGCGAGTCGAATTTGTGATCAAATGAACCAAGGATTTGTTAACACCGTTTCTGTAGAGTAACGGTGTAACAAAACAAGAAAGCAACTAGAAAGTATTTTGGCAAAGTAATGGCATTAAGAGTCTGTGCTAATATTTGTGCCCAAGGCTCTATTTATAGACCCAATCGTACCTTTTTGCATGTGGTTGCAACCTTTCATCAAGGGTCGCATCCTTTCACCAATGTTGCACCCTTTCACCAAGGGACGCACCCTTTCACCAAGAGTTGCACCCTTTCACCAAAGGTCGTACCCTGTCACCAAAGGTTGCACCCTTTCATCAAGTAGCCAACAACCCAAAACTCTTTTAGAAGCTTTCTCAAGGCACAAGGAATATTTTGATAAAACTCCAAACTAAAAACCCATTTTATTTTGATAAATTATTCCAACACTAATGACGTTGTTACCTGTGTAGGCGAGCCAAGGCTCTCAGATGAGACAAAGGTTCAATCAAGGTTACCCTCAGGACTAGCAACCCCCACAACTGGTGACTTTATTTGGGATCTACCCAACATTTCAAGGTGGTTCCAACCCAAACACCCTTCAAACCCTTCCTAAAACCTCTCTTTTCATTTTTCTGTGCCTAGAACCATGGGCGGCAAACCAATAGCTCCTGGTGGTTCTGGTACAAAAGACTTTCTAGCCACCCTTCAAGACGGAACTCCCATCGGCGTGTCCGTCCCTCACATAGAAGGGCTCGACCTAGTCCCACCGTTCCTCTTGCCACCATCCAATAGTTCCAAAAATGACTTGAAGATAAGGAGGCTGATATAGCCACTTTGAAGGCGCAGGTAGCGAGATTAAAGTATGTGTTAATGCGAAAAATACACTTCCTTTTGAAAAACCGTAGTTTATCTAGGTTAATAGATTTGTTAGATTTTAGTCTCTTATAAAAATCAACCACCAACATTATAAGAATCAATTAAACAATAGAAATCAATCAAAACAGGGAACAATAAGATATACATGGAAAACCCCTGAAAGGGTAAAAACCACGAGAAGGAATCAAACACTATAACACATTGTGCGGTTACAAGTAATCTTACCCTACGATTCTAGATCCTCACAAATCATGCTAAGAACTACTTGCCGAATCCACGTTCATCACACCCAGTGCTTGACCGCCGCTGCGTTGAATCCACTAGCCTTCCACTAACCTTCGGAAAATCCACAGAAGGCCCACACAAATAGTTTAATTAAAGTTTATAAAAATTTCTTGGAGTTATGCTTGAAGCTCAATGATCCATCGATCTTCTTTTTACTCCAAGATTCTAGCCAAAGACCACCTTAAATATTTTCTGAGATTAAGAGGAGTTCTGGAGCAGCTCTATCATATATGGTGATTAATAAACCGCAACAGACCTTTTATTTATAAGCTGCTGAAAAACAGACAACTTGCCCGAGCAACTCCCCTAGCCTATCGAGCACTTTTAAAGTTGCCATATATTGTGACTTTGATTTCCTGAATAAACGTTGCCATATGTCGCAACCCCTTAATTTCCTTTGATCTTCTTCCCTTATTGAAGTTGCTAAATATTGAAACCCGTGATTTCCTTGATCTCCTTTGATTTTGTTCCACCTAAAAACTCAATCTTTCAATTATACAATATTGATTTCATTCCACTTCCTAAACAGACACTCTAGAAATAAAAATAAATAAAATACAACTCGAAAAATGGGGATACAAATAAATGTGTGTTTTGTCATGAAAGTTGCCAAGATAGATAGACTGTGGCCTATGGTCCTAACACCTTTGTCCCATTTTAAGTGTCCATTTTTCTATTTTGGGACATTTATTTTGGGATGTTTCTAAAAACAACCATCAAAATATCCCAAACTTCTAATTTTACTCTTAAACAATACTTTTTTTCATCCTAATTGGTTTGTCTGATATTTGCGTCATTTTTAAATTGTCTATAATTTCAATTTACAATGGTTTTCATAATTTTAAAAAACTTCTTATAATAAAATTAATCGAGATGTATCAAATAAGATCCATATTACATATTTTTAAAGATCTATATTGAAATGTAAAAATAATTTAAATGCAATGAAAACTTTCACAGTTTCAAAGGTTAATTTTGGAAATATAAAGTAATAATTTTGACTTATTAAAAAGTTAGAATCTCTATAGGGAGCACTTAAAATAGGACGAAGGGAGTATACTCCAATTGATTTTACAATTTTTGCAATGGCAAACCTCAATTGATGGGACTTAAGACTCGATTTGTCTTAATGTTTGCCCCATTTTTAATCTCTTTTTTTTATATGTGAACATCGCACCTAGCTTAATTTTCTAAACCAAAGTGAGGGGTGAGAGAAGATTAATTCTAACTTTTGAAAATGTTAGGTAAGTGGATGGATATCTTACAAAGTGAACAATTGTCCATAAGCAAGGGCATCAATTGGTTATACATGTCCGGATATAAGGTCACATAAATCTATTTCTTACGATTAAAAAAAAAATTCAGATCTGAGGATGGTCATATTTTTGAAATATAATGTGTTCTATTTGTACGGTCTTTACATAAGAAATGTACGTATGGAATGCTTGTTGAAGTAAAATATGTGCACGCATGTATTCAACTAGTGCATGCTCGTGTCCGTGCTTGAAGGCACAACTTGAGCAATCGACGCACGTACCTGTGCTTGTGCCCATTCTTTATGGTCCTTCAAATTTCAAAGAGGGGGAAGGACAGGAGGTACGTAGTGAGAGAGAATGTGGTTTGAATTTCGAAGGGGGAGAATGTGGTTTGAAATCTTGCGTGTGATGCTGGTGGAGGGAAAGTGAGAGAGAGAGAGAGAGAGAGAGAGAGAGAGAGAGAGAGAGAGAGAGAGAGAGAGAGAGAGAGAGAGAGAGAGAGAGAGAGAGAGTTGGTAGAGAGGGATAAAATGTAATATGATGACTGGGACAAAAAATGTGACTGGGACAAAAAACGCTCTATATTGTAATATAGATGTAAGACTAGGAACATATATTTCTCTATATATTACCGATTAAATGTCTTCCGAAATTTCCATGAGATATAAATGGACAAACAGTTAAAATGAGCATGAGATACTGTGCGAAGAATGCTGGAATAAGACTAGTACAATGAAGTGTCCATGAACAAAACTCTATTTTTTTTGCATGAAATGATGCATGTCGACAAACAAGGACGGCTAGGGCGGAGCCAATTAAGGCACAAGATCGTCACATGGCCTCCTTGGATTTTTATCCCCTATTTTTTTCTAACACTTAGTAGTAAAAATGTATGAGGATTGGAAATTCTGGATATTGGGCTTATTGTTATTTTGTTGTGTCGTGCACTTTCAATCAAATCAATGGGCCCTTTCAAAAATTAAATGCTCGTTTCCCCGAGGCAAATAACGGATTGTTATTTTATGTGGGATGTTTGAATAACTCATTTTCTAACTTTTGAAGAAAAAGTTGATTCACCTTGTCGAGTTTCATCCAAAAGTGTTTTCTCTGTTAGAGCTCATGGAACTAATTGATTAACTTGATACATTTATTTTTGACATGTCAGATATATCTTGATAGTTTCGAAGATCGAAAAGTCATCGGGGTCAACATAAAAAAATTTAGCAACAAATATTTAGACTTTTGTGCTTATATTTAGTAGCTTTTCTAATATATTATATATGTTAAAAAAATTTGTGCCTAATGGAGAATGTTTGAATTTTTGTGCTCAGTACTTCTTTATTATATAATCTAGGAAATTTTAATATTAGACATCCTATTACAATATTATCCTTAGGATGCCACCCTATGAGATTTGAATTTTTATGATTTCATCTTGTAAATGTAATTTTGACCATTGTACCCCTATTACAATAATTATTTTCCCTTAATTATATTCATAGGCAGTTATATCTCTTCCTATTTTAGTGAGATTATTTTCCTTAAATTACCGAATCAATCCATTCCTATTTCAATGGGATTTGTTTGTGCAAAACCAATCACTTCCATCTTCTTATTTTAATGGGATTTGTTTGTGCAAAACCATCTTTGGCAAATCACGGATAAAACTACAAATCAATTTCATGAACTCATCAACTTCGGTGGTGTCATTGCTGTCTTGCTGAAACTGCAAATCACGGATGAAACTGCAAATCAAATTCATCAACTCATCAACTTTAACAATTGCAAATCAAATTCATCAACTGTAAATCACGTTCATCAACTTCGTCGGATCCGCCAACACCTCACAGATGATACTACAAATCTTATTGGCGGTGGCTGGACAAAGTGGAAACCATCATATTCCAAGCAAGCTGTTTTGGAAGCAAATATTGGACTTCCACGTCTCCACATCATGGATTATAGCCTTCTCATTTTTCGCATCAAAATTATATCCTATTTCTCCATTTCGGCTGTTCCTGTATTTCATTGTTGAGGTATGATTGGATAGAAAAAATTTATGTCGTATTTTTTATGAGATTTTGATTCCAGGATTTGCACATGTAATTTTTTTCCAACCCATCATTCAAGATTTTGTGTTCCTTCTATTTAACCCTAAGAAATTTATTTTCAATGCTCCAGATCTTGTTAATGGCGATATTTTTTCTTTCTTTCGGTTCAATGGTTGTTTTTTTCCGATTTAACACTGGTGGTGTTCTTTTTCGATGCAATAAACCATGTCCACATGTCATTTAAAAGAGGTTATTTCATATATTGATTATGGTTTATTGATTTACCATATTGGGTAATTTAATACAAGAAAAGTGGTAAATTAATAAATCATGTTTTCATGTCCTATAAAAAAAGGTTATTTTTACACAATGAATATGGCTTATTGTTTAATAAATAAATCATGTTCCATGCATCAACATTTGGTTGTTGTAAACATGGTTAATCAATAAACTATGTTCCCTATGTAAACTCACCATTTTGCCATGATATCATATACTTAAATGAGAAAATGAGTACATGATTAATGAATAATCTATGTTCATGGTGAACATTAGAGCAGTAAACGTGGTTAATCAATAAATCATCATGTTCCCAGTGTAAACTCACCATAAACATAGTTAATCAGTAAATCATGAATATTATTGTCGTCATTAGTTTATCATTTTTTTCATAGTCTATGAAAATTAATTAATTTATCATATTTCATTTGTTTGTTGTCATAAGGAATTTTTCATTCATTCATTTTTTTTATAAAGATTTTAGGTGTGAGAAGATTAGGAAATGAAATTATAAGATTAGGAAAGAGAGATTTTTCAAGATAGGAGAGAGATAGAGATTGAGATAAATTAGGAAAGATTAAGAGAGAGAAATGTTTGGAGACTAGGAGAGAGAACTATTAGGAAAATCAGGAGAGAAATATTAGGAAAATTAGAAGAAAGAAAGGGTGTTTTGGGGTTTATTTGAATTTCAGGATAGAATCATAAGTATTCAAATGTCATAGGAGTGAATCATAATGATATTTTTTGTACAGGATACCTAATTAACTCTCCCTTAAAATGTACTGTATTTATATTTGTTTATTGTTTAAAATGTTCCTACTCTAAATAGAATTCCTCGTTCTACCAACGGATCAGCCATGCATCTCTCTCATTGGCACAAAAAAGAGAATAATTGTATTACATTACACAGAAAGTACTAAGGCTTAAAAATATGCTTCTTTCCTTTATATCTTTATTATATAGATATGTAGTATAATTTTTATCAAAGAATTCCGTTTAGATAAATTATCTGCACCACAAAATTGTGTACATTTGTGTGGGCTTCCCGAAATGTAGGATTGAACCCTGTGGAGCAATGCGCAGAAGTGTAAAATAATTTCAACGCGGACGTCCCCTAACATTGAAGTTAGGGATGGCAATGGATCGGTTTGGTCCGGGTTTTGCGATTACCATACTCAAACCCAAAGTATTTATCTATACCCCAATCCAAACCGATATCCGATGGGTATGAATTTTAGTACACCATAACCAAACCATATGGATTTGGATATTATCTAAACCGCACCAAACCCGCATTAATATTCATTCCATTAATGAACATATGAAGGAAAAAGACTATATATTAAAATAAAAAAGTAATATACCATATGATTTTTCCATTAAACATCTAAATTCCAACATAATCAAAGAAAATAACTAAATAATAAACTTTTCTTAAGAGGTTCCTATAGAGACTCTTGAGATTTTTAAGGGATTTGAGAGGAATAAGGAGGAGATAAAAGAAAAAGTCACTGAAAATTATGAATTGAAAAATAAAATTACATGTACACAAAAAAATAATGTGTATATATATCCTATAAATAATATTAGATGGATCGGTTTCGGTTTGAGTTTGGCCAAATACTTGCTAAGACCAAACCCAAATCCAAACCCGCTGGGTATCATGTTTTGAAAACCAAACCCACCCCAAGGGTAGGAAAAAATATAAAAAACGCACCAATTGGGTCGGTTTGGTTTGGGTATCCATTGGTTTTGGATGAAATTGCCATCCCTAATTGAAGTCAAAGTAATCAAAATAACAGCAATCAATGACTGGTCGATGAAAATGGATGAGCCCTCTATATATAGAAAATACCAGCAGGGGTTCTTTGTGTGCTCAAACCCAGAACAATCCCAAGTCTATTTCACGGCTTTCACCCCTATAAAACATTACCCAACTCAAGACAATTGCTTTCTTGATTTCATTTCCACTCAACTAAAATGATTCAAGGGAATGCTCCTGCAAGCAGCCTTGTAGGAAAAATCAATCATGCTACCCAGAAAACCAAATCCTTGTTCTCTTCTGCTCGCATTCACAGGGTGCCCGAAGATCTTCGTAAGCTGAACGAAAGTGCTTACACCCCTCGTGTCATTGCTATCGGCCCTCTTTACCAGGACAAAGAACACCTCCAAAAACCAATGCAAGACGTCAAAATGTATTACACATATTACCTTTTAGCTCGACTGGCTGAAGGAATGGAGGATCCGAAGGAAAAAGGCGATAGAATAGCCGAGGTACTACAAGAATGTGCGACTAAAATGAACGAGTGCTTAGACAAGGCCAAGAAATACTACGCAGAAGAACTCAAGGTGAATGACGAAAAGATGGTGGAAATGATGGTGGTCGATGGTTGCTTCGTCCTCGAACTTCTCTACGCCTCCTACCTCAACAAAAAATCCAAACAAGAAGAAAAAAAGACTGAAAAGGGAGAAGACAGTGGCAACTCAAAGGTACGCAATTAAGGTTAAGACTCTCGAAATAAATAGACGTAAAAGATATTGTAACAATGGATAAAAACAATCATTTTTCTAGAGACAAATGTGTTTGGAGAACACATTAAGAGATATCCAATCAATATCAATTTTGGCATGCCTAACGTTCTCGATGAGCTCTAAAATATCAATGATTTCAATCATAAAAGGACCCGGCAAGGGCCTGAAATTGCTTGGACAGGAGGGATTGGAGAGGATCCAAATCCAATTATAAGAAGCCCATTCATATTTCAATCATTTTCTTAGCTTTGTACAGTATATTTAAATATTTATTGGCATGTAGGATCTAACTTATTCACAGCCGACAAACTAATCCAAAACATTCATCGCGTGTATTTTGGCTTATTTACTTTTTTGGCCCCCAAATAGTTAGTGGCCAATTTCGTCCTCAATCTAAATATTTGACCAATTTCATCCCCAACGTTTAAAATGTGTGTCAATTTGGTCCCCACCCTAACACCGTCTCTTTTAGCAGGGAAAATGGAGGGTGTATTCGGTATTTCACCCCACCTACCAAGTACCAGCTCAATATGTAAACCTATCCCTCTCTTTCTCTCCTCTGTAAGAGTATCTCTACTCCTTATTCAAATCCTACATCAAATTCAAATTTGAGTAAAAAGCACAAAAAATCCTACTCCACTGCTTCACCAAATCCTTCACCAAATTTGATATTACTCAAATTCTTTACCAAATTAATTTGGTGAGAACCAAACCCAACATTAAATTTTGAAGGCTTTTTTCTCCCCATTAAGTTTACAACAATTCCATTAATGAGGCTCTTACTCAAATTTATGCTTAGATTTACTTTTGCCCATTGGAGTGGTCCATACCAAATCAAGTTTTATTTAAATTTTTACTCAAATTTGAGTAAAAATCTCGATAAGGAATGGAGATGCTCTAATTTAACCATTGGAGTTTTGAAATCCCTAACCCCCAAAACCTCCAATAGGACCAAAATGGCAATCGCCTTGCTCTCTACCACGATCTTCTCACATCCTTCTGCTGTAAAACCCATAACTTGGTTCGTTCGGCGCCACCTTGGATGAAAACCAAGGCCGACTAGGATGGCGGAACAGAGATGGTGGCGCTGCGGCTACGAAGCGTGACTTTGACGGAGGAAAAGTTGGCCGGAATCGTCCCCGTGCCGGTGGCGGCGATACTAGCCGGCTCCGCCTGCTGTAGGAGACACTCTAAAGCCGTGGGTATTTTTCTGAAACCGTCGATTTCCAGCCATCGATGCCCGTGGTCGATCTTCTCCATCTGTAGCCACGCCGTCTTTGCTTTGCCGTCCGTCATTTGTGGACCGATCTTTTCCCGTCCTGATCTCCTCAACTCCAACTGCTCTCTCTTGGTACTAATCCACTGGTAGCTAAACCTTTCTTTGAGCTTGATCGTTGTCTTTTTTGTGTGGGTGGGGGATTTTCAGTGTGTTTCTGTAGCAAGGTTGTCTTGGATTTTGATGGGTTGAAGCTGTTTGTGAATTTGGATTTTAGGCTGTGCTAGGCTTGAATTTCAGTGCTTGTGTGGTATGCAGAGAGTGATTCTGCTGCAATTTTCAAGTTCAAGATATTTGTCTGCTGCACTTGGATGCTTCGATTGGCATTAAAGCCATCTTCTACTGTTGTTATTTGTAGTTGGGTTAGATTCTTGTTTCCAAAATACCAATGATGCCCTTTGTATTGACGGAAAAGAAAGACGGCGGTAGGGGTAGGGACCAAATTGACACATATTTTAAACGTTGGGGATGAAGTTGACCATTCCTTAATATTTTGGGCACCAAAAAGGTAAATAAGCCTGTGTATTTCATTATATATAGTTAGACTTTATAAGTGTTATACCACAATTAAGAGTAATTATTTTTGGAGAGCCGATCTTTTATTTGTGGAAAGTACCCAATAATTAGCCCAAATTAAAGGAGTCCCTAAAATTTGTATTTTTTTTTGGTTGTTAAGGGCTCGGCTAAGACTAGAAGTCTGTTGCTCGTTTCTCCAATATAGGAAAAATTATTCAATGTGTTGGGGCACCGAAAGAGTCCTTTACCACGAAATTGGGGTCTTTGTAGCGCTCCTTCCGCGTACACCGTTTAAGTCCACTTACCATCCTACATTTACGTACTTAGGACCTACGACTAGGCATGGGTCCAGCGTTAATGTTTTGTAATAAAGGGTTCTGGGTATCAATATACAAATTTGATTAGTAATTTTGCAATCCGAAACGCAGGGAACAATACATTTTTCCAACAGTAGCAGCGTTCCGCGGCCTATTAATGGAGGAGCGGATGGCAGCAGCGATGGCGGCGGTGAACAACCAAAGGTAGATCCTATTTTTGATAGCATATTGACTGCCGACATTGTCAAACACGACTTGCTACTCCTCGAGAATCAGATTCCATTCTTTGTGCTTGAGGAGTTGTTCAAACTCACAGTAGATAAGATCCCCAAGGATCAGATGACGGGGGAAGACAAGTTACCACTCACCGAGTATGTTGTTTTGTACTTTCGCGACATTATTAGTCCAGAAGGCGGCGAAAATAGTGGTAGCGAGAAGAAAACTGGTTGTTGTTCGCCTAGTGATTGTGTCCTTTGGGTCAACAGAATGGCTGGTTGCTGCTGTACAAAAGAAATTGAACGGGAAAATGGAGTTTCAGAGAATAAGTACTATCATATTCTCCATTTACTACACGAATATTACAGTCCAGGTGATCAAGGGGAAAACAAGAACCTTGGTACTTGTTGTTGTTTGCCTCGGAGTTGCATTACCTGGCACACGCAGCCCTTAGAAAAAAATTCAAAAAAGAAGATGACTGAATTAAAGGTTCATGCATCAGACCTCGAACACGCAGGAGTTAGGTTCGTACGGTAAGGCAGAGAACTTGTTCAACGTCAAGTTCGCAGAAGATAAAGGCTTATACTGGTGGTGTCGTAAGGCCAGATTTGAAATCCGGACTCTCGATATACACGAGCCCACGGAGCTATTCCTCAGAAACCTCATTGCCTTTGAACAGCTTTGCCCAAGGGTTTCGCGGCACTTCACTTCATATGCAAAGCTCATGGACATGTTAATTAACTCTAAGGAGGACTTCCAAGTGCTTCAAAAATCCAAAGTTATACACAACTACTTGGGCTCAGACAAGAACGTCTCTGATCTATTCAACAATCTGTGCAAGGAAGTGGTACATGGGGAGTTCTATTTCAAGGGCGCATGCCAAAAAGCATCCAAGTATAGTGAGCGTTATTGGCCGAAGTTCATGGCATACTTGAAACGTAAGTATTTTGCTTCTCGGTGGAAATTCATAGCTCTCTGTTTCGGTTTGGTTATCGTTGGGTTTAAGATTTATGAACAGTTCTTCTTGCATAAGTCTTTGTAAGTGTGAGTATTGTAAGTGAGCGTTGGGTATCTGAATAATAAGTCTTTGTAAGTGTGAATAATAAGTCTTTACAAGAGAAAGTTACTTTACAGTGAGACGATTTGTGAGAGGGAGGGAGGGGTGTGTGAATAGTGTGTGAGATATTGTAAGGGTGAGAGAAGGTTGTAACTTTGTAATAGTGCATGTTTATTTGGTTTAAATAAAAACGGGAGTGTGTGATTCGTGTATATTCTCTCTGTGCATTTGTTAACTCCCACCAATACATTGTCTATGTTTCAACTAGAATTGCTATGAAAACTGTCTATCTGAATGTATAACGATAAAATATGTATTTGTGGACCGTTCGTTTTATAAATTGAAATTTAATTTTTGATATATCTATCGATGTCCGATGAAGCTGATTTTTTGCGATGCCTTTTTATTTTTCTTGAATAATGGGGATGAGGTTGAGTTTTTTGCCAATATAATATTTTTTGTCTTTTAAAAAAATTGTCCAAATATAACAGTTTTCAAATGTATTTTAAAAGTACTCTCAAGGACTCTGTGAGACGGCGCTAAAATAAAAGACCATAGATTGCACACGTTTCTGTGAGCTTGCGTGGCAACAAAGTCCACGCAAGCAAATAACGCGATATGTAGTGCAAATTATTAAACCGAGTATACATGCATTTGTGTGTGTTCTCAAGCTCTAAGGCTCCGTTTGGAAACTAGTGGAAAGAAAAGGAAAATAAAAGTACTGAAAAGAAAATGGTTAAGGAGGAAACCGTGGAAGGGAATGGGTGGCTATTGGAAGATTGTCACCCCTACTCACAAGACCGCCGTGTCGGTTTGTTTCTATTGGGAAGAATATTTTTGTGGTGTCCAGAATGCGAATTTCTTCTGTAACAAAACTATCTTCTGCTGATTATGTAATTAGCTGTAAATGTATGGCAACATGAATCCCTTTCGGGAGCTTTTTGAGTTTTCAGAAGGCTATGTACTACAAATTGTAATTGTGTTTGTATTCAGGCTCATCTGGAGCTCCCTTGAAGTTCAATCCTTTGAAATTATTCGACATAAACAAGATATGACTGTTTATTTTTTGTGCTTTTGAATTAGCATGCCTGAACCTTTTTTGTGTTCTTAAGAAATGATGCTCGCTGTTGTTTCAGGAGAATAAGATGCCTTGGTAATTTTTGGGTTGGAGTGAAATTGGTTATTGCATGATATCCGGAGGGAAGGATTGGACTTCATTAGGATTGGTTATCAACTATGAAGCACGGATACTTCTAGACGAGAGTCGTGTCCGTATCGTATCGGTATCGGATACCGATAGTCACTCGATACTCGTGAATACGTATCATAGAAGTATCCACAATTATAAAAATAGTTTTTAAATTCTCGAAGTATCGGATGTTTTTTGGATACTTTAAGACACGTATCCAATTTTTTTATGAAATTAAGATTATGACACTTATTGCGTCGCAAGGTAAAATTGTTAGAAATAATGGAAACGATAGATTTGTTGCAATTTTTAACTTACATTTTACAATGGGAGACGTATTGAGAT
The DNA here is from genome assembly GCA_016920895.1 of Vaccinium myrtillus. Classification (NCBI taxonomy): domain Eukaryota; kingdom Viridiplantae; phylum Streptophyta; class Magnoliopsida; order Ericales; family Ericaceae; genus Vaccinium; species Vaccinium myrtillus. The sequence continues at coordinate 62,126 of JADGMU010001028.1, forward strand.
TATGAGAAATATCCCCTTTTTAATGTTCAAACAAATAATGGAAACGATACATTTGTTGCAATTTTTAACTTCAATTTTAGAATGGGAGACATATTGAGATTATGAGAAATATCCCTTTTTCAATGCTTTTTGAACATTTTATTGTATCATACATATGTTTTATAAAATTAAATTTCAATAACTGAGCAAGTAACCACGTAGACAAACATAAAACCATACTGCATAAGAAAATACAATCGTTTGAGCACCGTTCTCGTTATTATGGGTAATACAATGCCGAAAATCTATAAAAACGTTTCTTAGTCTAACTTATCCTCGCCGTATCCATATCCTATCTATCCTCAGCCGTTGGATCAGATCCAACCCAACGGCTCACGCGTGAGGTCTGTAATTTAGTAAATTCTGGGAGTTTGGAGAAGAAGGAAATTGTATATATATATATATATATATATATATATATATATATATATATAGGAAGCCGATCTACTAAGGACTCCCTCAAACAAAATATGGTGCGGACGTCACCATTTTTCGACTTTCCGGATCAAATTTTGACGATCCGAACCGCTCAATGTTTTTAAAATGCATTTTCCAGGGTTAACAAAAACTGATCCGATCAAGCCCTTCCGGGTATTTTTTTTTGAAGATTTTCCGCGCGGACCCTTAAAAATACATTTTAAAAACATTGAGCGGATCGGATCGTCAAAATTTGATCCGGAATGGTGAGGTCCGCACGGAATTATCCTAAGGGAGTCCTTAGTAGATCATTATCCTATATGTATGTATATATATGTATGTATATATATATATATAGGTAAAATTTCTAGTCCACACCTCCCGTTAATAAGAAAAAAATGGTTTTTTTTTGTGTTGCAATTTTTTTTGGAAAATCCGAGCCGTCCAATGTGTTCAGAAGGTGTTTTCAAGGGTCCATGCGAGAAATCTTCAAAAAAAAATACCGGGAAGGGCTTGATCCAAGCAATTTTCGCAAAAACTGTATATATATATATTTTTTGCGAAAACTGCTTGGATCAAGCCCTTCCCGGTATTTTTTTTTGAAGATTTTCCGCTAAGGACCCTTGAAAACACCTTCTGAACACATTGGACGGTTCGGATCGTCAAAAAATTTTTTTGATCATGGAGGTCCGGAAACGGGAGGTCCGGACTAGAAGCCCTCCCTATATATATATATATATACAACAAGGATCCGGTCAGGACACCCGGACCTATCTTAGGTCCGGAATTTTCACTTCCCGGTCATTTTTACAGTTTTATCGAAAAATGCTCGGATGAAACCCTTCCCGGTATTTTTTGTTTGCCCATTTCCCGCGTGGAACCTTAAAAACATGTTTTAAAAACATCCAACGGTTCGGATCCCGGCCAAATGACCGGGAAGTGAAAATTCCGGACCTAAGATAGGTAAGGGTGTCCTGACCGGAACCGGACTCTATGTATATATATATATATATATACAGTCCCCTTCCTATCCAAACTCCCTTAACTTAGTTAAGTTACGGACCTCCCCTTCCTATCCACTTTTCGGACCAAATTTCGACGATCTGAACCGTTAGATGTGTTTAAAAGGTGTTTTCAAGGTCCAACGCAAAGATTTGGCAAAAAAAAATACCCGGAAGGGGTTGATCGGAGCAGTTTTTCATACGGTTCGGATTTTCAAAAAAAATTTGGGAAGGTGGAGGTCCGGAACTTAATAAGTTGCGGGAGTTTGGACCGGAAGTTTATTCTATATATATATATATATATAGGAAGCCGATCTACTAAGGACTCCCTCAAACAAAATTGGGTGCGGACCTCACCATTTTTTGACTTTCCGGATCAAATTTTGACGATCCGAACCGCTCAATGTTTTTAAAATGCATTTTCCAAGGTCAACGCGGAAAATCTTCAAAAAAAAATACCCGGAAGGACTTGATCGGATCAGTTTTTGTTAAAAATGCTGGTGATGTCCACACGGAATTATCCTAAGGGAGTCCTTAGTAGATCATTATCCTATATATATATAGGTGGATTTTCTAGTCCACACCTCCCGGAAATAAGAAAAACATGGCTTTTTTTGTGTAGCAAATTATTTTTGGAAAATCCGAACCGTCCAATGTGTTCAGAAGGTGTTTTCAAGGGTCCACGCAGGAAATCTTCAAAAAAAAATACCGGGAAGGGCTTGATCCAAGTAGTTTTCACAAAAACTGTAAATATAAAGTTTTTGCGAAAACTGCTTGGATCAAGCCCTTCCCGGCATTTTTTTTTGAAGATTTTCCGCGAGGACCCTTGAAAACACTTTCTGAACACATTGGACGGATCGGATTGTCAAAAAAATGCTCGGATCATAGAGTCCCGGAGTCCCGGAGGAGAAGCTCTCCCTATATATATATATATATATATATATAACTTCCAATAAGGGACCCTTATATAAGTTAAAATGCGGACCTCACCTCTCCGAGCCAAATTTTGACGATCCAAACCTTTCAATGTTTTTAAAATGCATTTTTAAGGGCCCCTGCAAGGATTCGTCCAAAAAAAATGCCCGGAAGGGTTTCATCCGATCAGTTTTGGTTTAAAACGCTATATGATCATCGAAATTTGGTCCGGAAACACAAAAAAAGGCTAGGTCCGCATGGTATTTATATATATACGATTAGCTTCTTAGACGGGCTCCCTGAATTGAGGCAAAATCCGGTCCTCGTGTTCCAGCCGTTGGATCTCCGCCAACGGCCGAGATCTGGAGACTCATTTAAAATCCTTTCGCGGGTCAAGGACCGGGTAAAATAGACCCGGGTCATATTTTACCCGTCTAATACAAACCCGGGTCCTCACAATTCACATTATGCGTTTGAGAGAAGAGAGAGAAAGGAGAGGAAGAATGCGGACGACGATTGAACAACTAGAAGAAATCGATTCAAACGGTGGAATCGAAGGTCTCTCTCTCTCTCTCTCTCTCTCTCTCTCTCGATTCAAACGCACACAAACGGTGGAATCGTCGGCGCCCTCTTCTTCGTTTTTCTCTCCTCCTCTCAAACATGTAATGGGGAATGACGACGATCGAAGCGCTCCATCTCCCCAACTACGATCGAATCGAACCATCCCAACAGCAGGTCTCTCTCTCTCTCTCTCTCTCTCTCTCTCTCTCTCTCCTGTGTTTCGAATACGATTGATTCAAGTGTTGGGGATTTGAAATTCCTGAAACTAGGGTTTTGAATAGTTCTTACAAGTTGATTTGGGTTTCGAAAATTGATTTCAGTCCAGTCTAACGTTCTATCATCTTAAATTTGGGTTTCGAAAATAGATAAGAATTTGAATAACGGGGTTTCGAGGGTTGGGGATTTGATTACAAGTCGAAAATTGATTACAAATTGATTTTATGTGCTCTTATGCTGCATCAAAGGGGTTATCAACCGATTCATTTTGGGTACATGGTCCTCCTGTTATCTTTAAATTGACTTCACATGATTCGTTTAGTATTTAGTTTGATTCAGATTATTGATTGTTGTTCTTGTAAAAAATATAAGGTCAATCCGTTCATGGGTTTGCTCTTAGTTATCCTGTCTTTTGTTTTTTTGTCGTGTGCTTGTTTTTATTATGCCGAATGGCAGGCTTATAATCCAACAATTTTCCAGCCATGGTTGGCTATGAATACAAAGAAAAATCCTACTTGCTCTGTTTGGCTGTATTTTTTTGTTGTATTGTTTTCAGTTATGGACTTATGCTCCTATGCATTTGAGTAGGAATGTGATGGTTAATCTTATATATTGGTGGGATTTTAGGTGACTGTTGAGGAGGACAACACATTGGTGATTCGGAGCAACGGGAAAAGGCAACACAAAGATGGGGTGAAGAAGACTGCAAGTGCATCGGGCTCGAGAGGAGGGCACCTCAGAAACTGATGAGGAAGTTCCGCTTACCTGGGAATTGCAATGTCTCTTCCATCACTACCAAATGCGAGAACGGGGTGTTAACTGTGACCATTGAGAAACTGTCGCCTCCGCCGAAATCCAACACTGCCAAAGTCGCCATAGCATGAAAAGGAAGATGGGTTTTGGAGTCCCAAGTTTGTTGCTACTTTTGGTAGTAGAACGTTAGTAGCAATGAATGAAATGAGATGACATTGTAAAATATTTGATTTTGCTAGCTTTTCTTGTATAGTAGTAATGCATATTTAGTTTTAGAAAAGGATGGTTGTTCATGGAATTTGTTGCTTTGGTTTTGAATAATTCATGGAAAGGGATGTATATTTAATCAATGGAAGGCCATATCTATGTTGCTTGGGTTAATTTAAGTAGTATGTAATTGTTACTGGTTACTCTCATATCTGGCTTGGTAATGGGGTGATTGACTTTTAATGGTGACTGCTTGTGAATAGAATGATGAGCAAGAGAAGGCTTGGTTAGCATTCTTAATTTGTGCTTCTGTTGTTGCTATCGCTGTTTGTGGAGACGCTTGACGTAGGGCTATGACTAAAAACAAAGAAGATGCTGCCCAAATTTTTCCGGATAGTACATGTGTCCTACAACTCACTCACAGTTCAATAGTTGATTACAGCAGGCTACCATCTAATAGAATTGTATCAGGTGAACATGAGATAAACAAGAAACTGATGAAATAACCAAACATAAACTAGGAATTGAAATTACAACGCCATCTTATCTTTAGATATGATCAATGCATAGAGGTCACAAAATTGAAACTCTGCAAAGTGAAAAACAAGGGCTACATTAATGTTTGTTAAAGATTACCCATTGTTTAAACCTCATTCATGTGAATCTGCTTCTCACGTATTCATGTATACCCACGTAAAAGCAAGAAAAACCAAACAACTTTGCACATTTGAGATTATTACAAAGGCTGCAAGAAAAACCATCCCACAATGAATAGCAGTCAAGGTACAAGGTAAATGAAGCATTACAAGCATCCACCAAATGGACAAAATGGAAATATTCATTACAAGCATTACAAGCTTCTTTAAGTTAATACAAGATCTTTTCTAGTACTCTAGCATAGATGAAGTATTCATTGACCAATAGTGGTAAAAAAAAAATAAAAAATTGACAAGGTTTCCTTGGTTTATGGACTAACCCGACGCCTTGCGTCTCAAACTAATAACGATAAACTAAGTTCATAACAATAACCAGTCGAGTTGCAGCTTCCACAATAAACTAAGGTCATAACAATAAGCTAAGTCCAGATTCAATTCCCACTTCTAGAATCAGATTCCACGTCCTCGTCATTCAACCAAACATCTTGCGAAAGAGACTTGGGTACATTTTTGTCGCCTTTCACTCCTGTTGTCTGTCTCCTCACGTCAATACTTTCCAACCGCTCTTGCTCAAGCTGTTCACTCAAGATCTTATAGGAGTCCCACTGCAGCTCTTCCTGACCAAAAAAACCCCTTCTTGAAGCTTCTGGTATCAGATTCTGCCAATCAAAGTAGCAAGTTTCTTGCAGCATCAGCTTCTCACGGTGCCTTTCCCACCACATTCGAACTCCATCCCTAATTTTTATCGTTGTTTCTTTGCTGCAAAATCAGTAAAGCAACATGATGAAAATAAATTATTTATATATGTGCGGAAATTAAAATTTGAAGGTCAAAACCCAAACTTCTATTGGCCTTCAGGAAGGCACTAGTACAAGTTTGTTAGGGAAATACAAACTTCTAACAAAAAATCCACTCTAGTTTCAAAACTGGAGATCTGAAGAAGAACATGGGCTACCGATAAGTAAATGACCGTACATAGACAGAGAACCAAGAATGCATGATTGCGCTGTTGCATATGAAGGACATGGGACTCTCGTGTTTGAGTGAAGATTACATTTCACAATCACCGAAAGTGCAGCCATAACTTGAGTAATAATACTAACTAAATCGAACCCCAAATCGAACCCTAACTCGAAAATCGAACCCCAAATCGAACCCTAACTCGCAAATCAAACCCTAACTTGCAAATCGAACTCTAATCGCGTAAACAAGATATCAAAATCGAGAGAGAGAGAGAGAGAGAGAGAGAGAGAGACCTTCGATTCCACCGTTTGTGTGCGTTTGAATCGATTTCTTCTAGTTGTTCAATCGTCGTCCGCGTTCTTCCCCTCCTTTCTCTCTCTTCTCTCAAACGCATAATGTGAATTGTGAGGACCCGGGTTTGTATTAGACGGGTAAAATCTGACCCGGGTCTATTTTACCCGGTCCTTGACCCGCGAAAGGATTTTAAATGAGTCTCCAGATCTCGGCCGTTGGCGGAGATCCAACGGCTGGAACACGAGGACCGGATTTTGCCTCAATTCAGGGAGCCCGTCTAAGAAGCTAATCGTATTCCAATCCAAACTCCCGCATTCTGTTAAGTTACGGACCTCCACCTTCCCAATTTTTTTTTGAAAATCCGAACCGTTAGATGTGTTTAAAAGGTGTTTTTAAGGTCCAACGCGAAGATTTGGAAAAAAAAAATAGCCGGAAGGGCTTGATCGGAGCAGTTTTTCACCTTTTAAACACATCTAACGATTCGGATCGTCGAAATTTGGTCCGGAAAGTGAAGTCCGGACGGTAGGTCCGTATTTAGTGGTTTGGATAGGAAGGGGACTCTCTCTCTCTCTATATATATACAAGAAGTTTCCTATGAGGGCTCCCTCACAAAAAAAAGTGCGGGAAAACAGTTGTTAGCCGTTGGATCACGTGAAGGGCATAGGATCCAACGGTCCACAACTGTTTTCCTGCACTTTTTTGTAAGGGAGCCCTCACAGGATATGTTCTGATATATATATATATACGAAATCTTTCCCATCAGGACTCCCTGATGGGCTTCTCATCAGGGACTCCTATTTCCCGATCAAATTTTCACGATCTGAACCGTCCAATGTGTTTAAAAGGTGTTTTTAAGGGTCCCCGTGAAAAATCAGTGAAAAAAAAATACCGGGAAGGGCTTGATCCGATCAGTTTTCGATAAAAACTGTATATATGCATTTTTATCGGGAGGTGTGGACTAGAAGATTGGGGTATATATATATATATAGGATAAGCTTCCAATAAGGGTCCCTTATTGAAAAATACCGTGCGGATCTAGCCTTTTTTTTGTGTTTCCGGACCAAATTTTGACGATCCGAACCGTTCAATGTTTTTAAAATGCATTTTTAAGGGCCTCCGCGAGGATTCGTCCAAAAAAAATACCCGGAAGGGCTTCATCCGATCAGTTTTGGTTAAATACATTATATATAGCGTTTTTAACCAAAACTGATCGGATGAAGCCCTTCCGGGTATTTTTTTTGGACGAATCCTCACGGAGGCCCTTAAAAATGCATTTTAAAAACATTGAACGGTTCGGATCGTCAAAATTTGGCTCGGAAAGGTGAGGTCCGCATTTTAACTTTAATAAGGGACCCTTATTGGAAGTTAATCATATATATATATATGTTGTGCCGAAACTTGAAATAGAGAATATAAACACAAGCAACAAGAAAACAAGAGACAAGAATTTACGTGGTTCCCCCCCAAGCACGGAGCTCTAGAGGAACGTCCACGGGGAAAGAGCAAGAGGATTCACTAACAATGGGGAGAAATACACAGAGCCGGCTATACCCGTAACTCTCACTTGAAGCATCCACACAATATCTAGGGACAAATCTCTGAGGCGCGACCTACAGAGCATCAAACGTCTCACACACACGAAAGAGACACACACAAACCCTAGATATATCAAATCCCAACTCAAGACCAAACCCTAGGAGGCCACAAGGCTCCTATTTATAAGAAAGTACAAAAAATTAGGTCAAAACCTCTTTAAAAACGCATAGCCGCACACATCGCGTAACGGTGGTCCGGACGGGGCTTCGGTGGTCCGGACTACCGACGGTGGTCCGGACTACCGAGTCAGAATGTCCGAAAACGTCCCAAAATCCACTGGTCCGGACGGGGCTTTCCTTGGTCCGGACCATAGGTCCAGAAAACGACTCTTATCACCAAATTTTGCACCTTTCTTCGACCGTCTTGAATTCAAGGCATATCTCTAACAATCTCCACCTTGACTTGAATTCCCTTCCAAGCCAACAACATAATGCAATCCTATCAACACTCGCTCTTCCCCACAACGCCCCTCTCGGGGCAGCCCCACACGGGGCTCACATCAATGGCACCGACAAACAAGGTGCAAGCACCTCTGCTTGACCTTGTTTCCACTACTGAGTAAACCCAGCCACACGTGCCTCCACAAGCTCCACCTTGAGCTTAACACCGCAACTCCCCTCACGGAGTCAATCACCAACGAGCAACCATCTTCCACCAAATGTCGACCACATGCATCCATTACTGATGCCAAAGAAGATGTGCTCAAACTCCACCCGGAGTTAACCGACTCTACCACAGAGTCTTGTATGCCCTCATGCATACCCCCAATAGTTGAACCTGAATTTCTCTCAACAGATGAAGATCCCAACGACGGAGCACCCACAATTTTACTACCATCAAGCACATAGAGGTTACCCAATTTCTGACCCTTCACAAAAACCCGAGCACCCAACGACGCACTCAAGACTCCACCTTCAGCAGTGTACTTCCAACCCACGGAGTCGAGGGCGCCCAAAGAGACAAGGTTCCTCCTCAAATCTGGTACATGCCGAACACCAAGCAATGTCCTCAGAATCCCATCGTACATCCTGACCTTTACTGTTCCAACCCCAACAATTCTACAAGGCATGTTATTCCCCATAAGAACTGTATCACCGTGAACCGCCTCATATGTATCAAACCAATCCCTACGCGGACACATGTGGTAGGAGCATCCAGAGTCAAGAATCCACATGTTTTCACAACAGACATCGACATCGCTTACTGCCAAAGCAATGGCAGACTCAAACCCTTCCGGATCATCTTCGACATAACCAGCAACACCCTTCTCTACAAACTTGTCCTTCACCCTCGGACAATTTTTCACCATGTGCCCGAATTTCTTACAGTAAAAACACTGTATTCCATCCATATATGTGGTTTTAGAGCTAGAAATCCCTCTACTGCCCAAATCCCTCCCACCAGTCTTTCCCCGCACCACCAAAGCTTGATCATCATGAACACTACTCTCACCGGATACCTTTTTCCTCAATTCTTTAGAATACAAACTAGACTTTACGTCCTCCATGGAAATCGTATCCCTCCCATATAACATAGTAGTCACAAAGTGTTCATATGATGCAGGTAAAGAACATAACACAATAAGGGCCTGATCTTCATCATCAATTACAACCTCAATATTTTTTAAATCCATAATAATTCGGTTCAACTCATCTAAATGGTCTTTAATGGGCGTACCTTCCTTCATACGAAAAGTATAAAGGCGTTGCTTCAAGTACAACCGGTTGGTTAGCGACTTCGTCATATAGATGCTCTCCAACTTCAACCAAATACCGGCTGCCGAATCTTCCTCCCCAACCTCGCGAAGCACATCATCGGCTAGACACAATTGTATTGAACTGAGTGCCTTCGCATCAAGATCCTCAAACACACTATCCTGCATATCAGCAGGTTTCTTCGACACCCCCAACAAAGCCTTGCTTGTTCCTTGTTGCACCAACAAAGCCTTCATCTTGATACGCCACAAACTGAAAGGAGCGCTTTGCCCATCAAACTTCTCAACTTCAAAGCAAGTCGCCATTGAAAACGACCCCAAATACACAAACGCAGCGGAAAACACAAGCCTCGGTTTGAACCCGGAGCTCTGATTCTAATTTGTTGTGCCGAAACCTGAAGTAGAGAATATAAACACAAGCAACAAGAAAACAAGAGACAAGAATTTACGTGGTTCCCCCCCAAGCACGGAGCTCTAGAGGTACGTCCACGGGGAAAGAGCAAGAGGATTCACTAACAATGGGGAGAAATACACAGAGCCGGCTATACCCGTAACTCTCACTTGAAGAATCCACACAATATCTAGGGACAAATCTCTGAGGCGCGACCTACAGAGCATCAAACGTCTCACACACACGAAAGAGACACACACAAACCCTAGATATATCAAATCCCAACTCAAGACCAAACCCTAGGAGGCCACAAGGCTCCTATTTATAAGAAAGTACAAAAAATTAGGTCAAAACCTCTTTAAAAACGCGTAGCCGCACACATTCGCGTAACGGTGGTCCGGACGGGGCTTCGGTGGTCCGGACTACCGACGGTGGTCCGGACTACCGAGTCAGAATGTCCGAAAACGTCCCAAAATCCACTGGTTCGGACGGGGCTTTCCTTGGTCCGGACCATAGGTCCAGAAAACGACTCTTATCACCAAATTTTGCACCTTTCTTCGACCGTCTTGAATTCAAGGCATATCTCCAACAATATATATATATATATACAATCCCGATCAGCTGTGGACTCCCTCAAAACTGCCATTTGCGGACTTCTAACGTAAGCCGTTGGATCTCATCCAACGGCCAGGATTTTTGCGGGTCAAAGAGGGGCTGAACCGAGCAATTAAGGGCTGAACCGGCCGGTTCACCTGCTAAACCCCTTTCCCCTTTACCTTTTTCACTTCAAACATGATTCTCAGATTTTGTAGAGAGAGAGAGAGAGCACAGACGCGATTTGGAGAAGAAGACGATCGATGCAATCGAAGAACCCAGGTTACGTTTCTCTCTCTCTCTCTCTCTCTCTCTCTCTCTCTCTCTCTCTTTGTCGTTCTCTCTCTCTCTCTCTCTGATTTTCTGTTTGTTTGAAACCCTAGGTTGAAGAACACGATCGATCTTCGAAGAACCCAAATCCAACCTCCGAAGCACGAATCCTTGGTCTGCTCTCTCTCTCTCTCTCTCTCTCTCTCTCTCTCCCTCTCTCTGATTTTCACTCGGTTTTGAAACCCTAGGTCGAACAAGACGCGATTTTCTAGTGTTATCTTCTAGTGTCGATTTCTGTCGATTTTGCGATTTCTGTGGAAAACCCTTTTTTGTAGGCTCGTTTCTGTCACTTTTCGTAATTGTCATAGCAATGCTACTGTTGCAAATGGTGTTTATGGGGAATATATTATGTTCATCTGTATCAAATATGTTGTGGGATTTCTTATGGGTGAGGACATGTGAAACTAGCTATATGATACTCGGTTTTTATTGGACTTGTTTTAGTATGATAGGAATGATGCAATGTTATAAATAGATGGTCTAGAGTATTTTGTTTTTTGATTTGGGTTGATTTTTATTTCCTAGTACTTAGGGTCTCTTACACTGCAAATTGAGGTGTAAGCCTTATGATAAGTTGGTTAACTTTAATGTGTTGTATTTTGTTCACTACATATGCTCCTTTTCGCTGGAAATATGGAAATCTGGACTTGCTCACTGGAAATATGGAAATCTGGACTTTGTTAAGGTTTAACTTTAATGTCCCAAAAGTGTTGGATGAAACTTATACTGTCCTATGTAACCTACAGGGATCAAATTTTTTTTTTATGTGCTTGTTTTTAATTGTTGTCATCTTCATCATATTATAGGCCTTCCTTTCTTCTTTTGGGCTGGTGTTTAATCACATGTTATACTCTCAGGTACTTGTGTACTGTTGGGAAGTTGTCGTAGCTCACAATGGCAGATGCTCATGAGACTGACAAGAACATTGAGATATGGAAGATCAAGAAGTTGATTAAGGCACTTGAAGCTGCTATGGGAAATGGAACCAAATTGTGTTGTTATTTTTTTTTAAATTGTGGCAGTGAGCTATGTGGTGTTATTTGTTTGCTTATGAGACATCCGTTCATTTTTTAATGCAATGTGCAATGAATTTTTGGACAGAATTCTTTTGTGAATGCAATCTGCAATGGATATGTCGAATTTTTTGTTCAATGCTGCTGGTAGATATGGCTAATAGAAGTACTTGTTTTAGCTTGTTTTAGTGGAATATGTATTTTACTGCTGAATTGAGACGCCACGACGTTGGGCCAAGACCGGAAGCAGCAGGACAATGCCAAAAAAATTTCAGCACTACCTTGCGTCCGCAAGGTTCCATGTTGCGTCCGCAACATGCGTTATTGCGTCCGCAACATACGGTGTTGCGTCCGCAACATATGTGTCTGCATTTGCTTCCAGTGAACAATCACCAAATGAGTTTCCTATTTTAATCTTCAAACTTGAAAGTGTAGCATAAAAAAAGGGTTCCAAGATTTTTGGCAAGAATTAAGTGAAGCATAAAATCAAGTGTAGCATAATCTAGAGGATTATAACATAATCCGTTGAACTCACGTAGCTCATCACAGAAGCTAGGGAAATATGATCCCACCACAAACAGTAGATGTAACTCAAAGATGAAATACCATAGCTTAAGAGCATGAAAAAAACAAACACCGATTTCTAGATTGCAGATTCCAGTTTGCAGAAACTTAAAACCAAAGTACATCCAGATTTCCAAATAACAGCACCACAGAAACTGCATCATCCAGATTTCCAAATTCCAGTTTGCAGATTTGCAGATTACATATACAATGTATCCAACAAAAGCAAATATCTTGGTTCTAATACCTAAATTCATTCACTGCCATTGCAGTTTACAGATGATTCTTGACGAAAAGTAAACTTAAAGAAACTTAAAATCAAAGTACATATTCCAGATTTCCACCTTCCAAGTCCAGATTTCCAGCAACTGCAACTGCAGATTCTACAAAACAGATTGCAAGCAAGCACAAAACAGATTTCAGAATCAGATTCAAGCAAAAATGGGAACACAAGCAAATTTTTTTTTTTTCCAGATTTCCAGATTCTACAAAAGACTTACATTCATCGAACATGTCAATGCTCTCATCGTCATCGTCCTCATCCTCGTCGTCCTCGTCCAACCTAACATCTTGCGAGGCCCTCCTAAGAACAAAAGAAACAACATTGAACTAGAATTAACATCTAAACAATTTAATTTAACTTACAAATGAATATATTATAGATGCTACACCTACCTAGCGAGAAGTACTGGACAATTCCTTTTGTCATGTGTCGCCAATTGCCCACAACCATTGCAACGCCTAGCCTTCTTCATCGCTTTCTCTTTCCCTCCCTTCATTCGTTTACCACAACCTTTGGACCTAACTACATTTGGTTCTTTAACATTATATTGGCTTCCAAGAGAAATAGGTTGTTGGATAGAACAAGATTCGCCATCGCCATCTCCATCTTGCGTTCCACGATTTGTGATTTCCAGTTTCTTAAACTTCTGTACAGCTGATAGCAAAGCTTCTTGTAAAATTTTGCTGTTTTCTTCACTTGATACGGCCTCCTCAACTGCATTGCAAGCAAGTGGAAATAGCCTATTTCGCCTCATTGAAGTGTCACATATATCTGTCGAGCCCCCACTCAAATCAACTCTAGCCCTACCAGCTTTGGCTGAAACTGTCCACCTCTGTAAGATGTACTCGTCGGGTAGTTTTCTAATTTGCATGGTAACCAAGTATGCCAACATGTGCCGGCATGGAATTCCCTCACTTTCAAACATCATACAACTACATGAAACACGATTTGAGGATTTATCTATCGAAACCTCACGACCCTTCGGAGCATTCTCCATGTCCCTCTTAACATCCCACTTTGTACAATGTAAATCCTCAAGTGTTTTCGTTACCACATACGCGCTATTTTGGAAGAGTTCTTCTTGAAACTTGTAAAAAATAGACCTTGTGTAGATTTCACTCATTGTCAACTCCATGCCCCACATGGTTTTCATACGTGGCTTCTCATTTATATCTTTATGATCCAAATCCAATTCATTGTGACGTAAACGTGACAATGCCCTATTAAATCGTGTCACAAAATCCCACAATGAATTTTCAGAACACACATACCTCTTGAAGAAAGCATGAGAATTTTCAGCTCTTTGACTACTAGTCATTCCGGCGGAAAACATGTGTTTCATGTAAATGGGAACCCATCTCTCACGAATTCTATACAAGCCATGCAACCATTCATTGTTCGACAACCCAGCTTTCTCTACAACACTCACCCATCCTGCTTCGAACTCTTCACGGCTTTCGGACTTCCAAATACATTTCTTGAACTCATCATAATGTGTGACATAGGATAATGCACCTATTTTTTCTGAAAATTTACTGACAATGTGCCAAATGCAAAACCTATGATGTGTATTTGGAAGAACCGTGGCAATTGCCTTTGCCATGGCCGGATCTTGATCAGTTATGATCATTTTGGGCGGGCCACCGGGCATCACTTTCAACCATTCCTTCAAAAGCCACTCAAAGGATTCTGTTTTTTCTTCACTTAAAAAGGCACATCCTAAGAGAGTTGTATGTCCGTGGTGATTAACCCCCAAAAAGGGTGCAAAGATCATATTGTAGCGGTTTGTTTGGTAAGTTGTATCAAAAACCACCACATCGCAGAAATATTCATACGACTTTCTACTTGTCGCATCAACCCAAAAACAATCCTCCATCCTCCCCTCATTATCTTCCTTAAATTTAAACACAAAAGCTGGATTCTTTTTCTGTTCGATGTCAAAATGCTCGAACAACATATTGGCATCCTGTCCCAGTAGCACTTTCCTCCTATCCCTCTCGGCATTACGAAGATCTCGTTCTAAAAATCCCACCTTCTCAAGACCTCCGGATTGCACCTCAAATAAACTCATTCGTTGGCACAATGGCACATTTGCTTCTGCTAATTGTTGTGTTAAAGCTCTTTTCGCAAGTGGCACTTCACGGTGAGATCGCAACAAATGCACCCTCGTTGGCGTCGTAAGAGGGTGACTATGACCCTCGACAAATTGGGTGACCACAAACCCGCCACCAGACCTGTTTTTAACCACTGCCAGTTTTGCACCACAAAACTCTCTACTTGTCCCCCGTCTCCGTGTGGTTGTCTCCGAACTTTGTACACTATGTTTTGGGGCACTCACTCCTTGTTTGCAACACACATACTCTTTCCTAATGATCTCACCCTCCCTACTCTTCTTGGTAGAATGCTGTCGCGTACCAAATCCACCTTCTTTTCCGTAAGTATTGTAAAATTGGTGAACCTCATTTAAAGTGCTAAACTGTTGCCCAATTTTCGGTATAATTTCGTTGTTAACTTGAGGATAGTAAAACATTTCCGAAGAATTACCCGATTCACATAGTTGAGATGGTGCTGACAATAGTTCCATATTGTTCAAAGACTGCATTCTAATTTCCTGCATAAAAAAGAAACTGTTATTAACCACTACATAATCAGAACTTGGAATGCATGAAAAAGGAAACAAAATCATACAGATGTGTAAAGATTAAACAAAATCCTACATTAACTTTCTAAAACAATCCAAGTTATTGTAAAGATTAAAGCAGATTCCACTAGGGTTTCAAACAATCAGTCCCAATTCCATTAAAGATGAACCATTTCTTCTCCAAATCAACAATTTCAAATCACATTCAGTAACATAGCATCTTTTCCACTAAAATTTATACAAAGTCATTAACTCGACAACTAAATAACTGTGATATGAAGCATTAAAAAGATAAACACTAAAATCAGGGGGAAAAAAATCAATTTGATCGACCCAGGTATGAATCAAATTTTGACAGCCCCAAAGTGGTACGAGTATCCCTAAAAAATGTTGGAATAAGAATGTGGGAATTTTAGTTGTTCATGCCAGTCCGTTCATACTAGTCAGTTGTTTTTGTAAGTTGTGGGAATTTTAGCATCATTTTGTCGAAAGCCATTGCCATGTATGAGTTGTGCAAACCAAATAATTAATGGGCCTTGCAATTTTCACTAAAGAAGGAAAAATCATACTAATCTGTAGTTTCAATGTTCTAATTTCTTCTAATACCTTGCACGAGCAAACCGTGTTTCCAAAGAAAAAGCAATTGAAAGATGACTTTCTGAGCCTAATGTATAAATTCTAAACAGAAAAACACTCCAAAGAGAGAGAGAGAGAGAGAGAGAGAGAGAGAGAGCAGACCTTTGATGGTCGGAGTTCGACCTAGGGTTGTTCCATTCGAGCTTCGATGGTTGGACTTCAACCTAGGGTTTCAAACAAGGTGAAAATCAGAGAGAGAGAGAGAGAGAGAGAGAGAGAGAGAGAGAGAGAGAGAGAGAGAGAGAGAGAGAACGACAAAGAGAGCGTGAAAGAGAGAGAGATAGAGAGAAAGAGAGATCGCAACATACCTGGGTTCTTCGTCTGATTCGATCGTTTCTTCTCCAAATCGTCGTCGTCTGTGCTCTATCTCTCTACAAAATCTGGGTTTCACGTTCAAATTAAAGAAACTAAAGGGGAAAGGGGGTTTATCACGTGATTCTTGGATTCTTCGATCGCGTTCGTCTTCTCCAAATCGCCTTCGTCTCTCTCTCTCTCTTAGAAATCTGAGAATACGTTTCAAATGATTTGGGTTTGAGGGGGAAAGGGGTTTTAGCAGGTGAACCGGCCGGTTCAGCCCTTAATTGCTCGGTTCAGCCCCTCTTTGACCCACGCGTTTGGCTTTAAAATCCTGGCCGTTGGATGAGATCCAACGGCTTACGTTAGAAGTCCGCAAATGGCAGTTTTGAGGGAGTCCACAGCTGATCGGGATTGTATATATATATATACACGTACTCTCCGGTCAAGGATCCCGGAAATCCCGGATTGAAGCGTTTTGGAGCATTTAGAAAATGTTTTTGCATGATCGGAGCCGTCCAATGTGTTCAAAAGGTGTTTTCCAAGGCCCACGCGGGAAATCTTCAAAAAAAAATACCGGGAAGGGCTTGATCCACGCAGTTTTTCGCAAAAACAGCATATTTAAAAAATTGCGTGGATCAAGCCCTTCCCGGTATTTTTTTTTGAAGATTTCTCGCGTGGGCCTTGGAAAACACCTTTTGAACACATTGGACGGCTCGGATCGTCAAAATTTGATCCGGAACTATGAGATCCGGACCCAAGGGTCCCGGACAGAGAGTTCCTCTATATATATATATATATATATACCGCGATCTGTCAAGGATCCTGATTTCCCAGATTGAAGGGTTTTTTGGTGTTTTGATGTTTTTAAAAATTGTTTTTGGGAAATCCGAGCCGTCCAATGTCTTCAAAAGGTGTTTTCCAAGGTCCACGCGGGAAATCTTCAAAAAAAAATACGGGAAGGGCTTGATACAAGTAGTTTTTCGCAAAAGCGTAAATATAAAGTTTTTGCGAAAACTGCTTGGATCAAGCCCTTCCCGGTATTTTTTTTTGAAGATTTTCCGCGTGAACCTTGGAAAACACCTTCTGAACACATTGGACGGATCGGATCGTCAAAAAAATATCGGGAAGTGGAGTCCCGGATCCGGGACTCCCGGACTAGAACCGGACTATATATATATATATATATATATATATTTTTTTTTTTTTTTTTTTTTTTTTTTGAATTTTCTCGTATCCACGTATCCGTATCGTTTCGTGCCCGTGTTGCGTATCGGTATCCATGCTTCATAGGTTATCAACTAAGGCCCTGTTTGATTGGTCAGGACTATGGAGCCTTCAGTGTAGTACAGTATTTTTTAATTGGATGATTAACATTTTCTATACTCCATCATTTAACACTAATCCTCTATTTAATTTTTTGGTAACATTTCTGTGGCCAAAATGAGATGACTAAAGCATCCATCTCCCTTTCAGTATTGAACTCTCCCCACCTACCTCTATTGCTTCAAAAATATCTCTAGGAGATTTTAATCGTTTCAACCAAATAATCAATTCTGTGGCCCAAGAAAGAGACATCACACGACTATTTCCCCTCATGGATCCCTCTATTTTCTTTGGCCTGAATTTTCTTGCAAACGGAGTGCGGTAGGGCAGCCCTCTAGTGCGACATCTAAACTGTTGGATGTGTTTTCAACGGTCTTGATTTCGTCTCGGCACTTTGCAGATCCGAGCCGTCCAACGCCAAGATAAAATCCGAGCCGTTGATTGCTGTGAGTCTCACAACTTTCTTGGTAAGTAAACACAAAGAAAGTTACAGGAAAGTTGATTATTTGATCTTTTTTATACCTTCCGTGACGGGGGACGTGACTAGGCTTGTTTTGGCTAAAAAAGACACTTTGCTTATTCTTTTGTCTTTATTCTTTTTTTTTTTTTTTTTGTATTTGTTAGTTTCTCGTTAAACTTTTGTGGGTTATTGATTCTTCTCGACGAGAGGATTCGGAAAAAGTAAAAAAAAATATGATCCAAACTTAAATTTTTTTTAATAAAGACAAAAATCAGTTACAAAAAAGAATTTTTTGGCCTTATACATGGAAATTCCATGTATTCGTCGTGATTTCTTCTTTTTCTTTTTTGTAATGCCCAAACGGCTATAATTACAAAAATTCAGAACCTCTTTGTTGGGAAGAACGATCTTATCCGTGTGAAATGGGAAGGAATTCACTGTTGGGAAGAACGATCTTCAACTTCGGAGCGTGTGAAATGGGAAGGAATTCACTGAGTACAGAAAAACAATTTTCTTACCGGAGACAATCTCATGTGCCAAAACTATGATTAGGAAGGAATTCACCGGAAAAAAAAATTTCCTATAGGAGACAATCTCAAGTGCCAAAACAGAGATAAAAAAGCATTCAATTCACTTCTATTTGGAATTTCTCTATATCGTCTAACACTGGGGTTGAGGAGTTTATAGTGAGTAAGCTTACTAAACCTCTGTAGTGAGCAATCATGGCTGTCTGTTCATCAATTAACAGTCTGGATTATCTTACATGAAGAATAAGTATCTTACATGCAGCATAATTGCATTTATTCAGGACCATTGATTGCCGAACGGATAACCGTAATTGCTCATTATAGGGGTGTAGTGAGTAAGCTCACTACAGGCTCAGCAAATCCGCTAATCCTCTAATTTTTTATTTTTTTAAATTTCTGTGGCCAAAATGAGATGACTCCATCCATCTCCCTTTCAGTACTGAAGTAATTCAACTCTTCCAACCAATCACTTTCATTGCACAAAATAGTATCTCTAGAAGCGTTTGATCATTTAACCCAAATAATAAATTTTCTTGGGCAAGAAAGAGACATCACATTGACTTTTTTTTCGTACGATACAACGTTGTTTACACATATTGGATTGTGTCCTGACATCAAGACTTCATTAGCAACAAACCAAATGGAGCCTTCTAATTTCTTTCGCCGGATTGTTCTTGTGCTCCTGATCTCAGTTCTGGAATCTGCAATAGCTTCCAATACTTCTGGCAATGAGACTGATAGAATTGCTTTACTTGATTTCAAGAATCACATAACTCAAGACCCATTTCAAATCATGCCCTCTTGGAATGATTCCCTTAATTTCTGCAATTGGGTAGGTGTCAAATGCAATCCCACCAATGGGAGAGTCATGTTTTTGAACTTGGAATCACAACATCTGTTTGGCTCCATTCCCCCTTCTATAGGAAACCTCACATTCCTCACTGGGTTCAATCTGAAAGACAACAATTTCCACGGCGAAATTCCTCAAGAAATCGGCCGCTTAATCCGGCTTCAACATCTCAATTTGTCTTATAATTCTTTTTCTGGTAAAATCCCAAGTAATATCAGTCAATGTAGAGAGCTCACAATTTTTCGTGTGACAAAAAATGAGCTTGTTGGGCCAATTCCAGAGCAACTCGGCTCACTTTCCAAGTTGGTTTATCTTGTAGCTGAAAGCAACTATCTTTCTGGAACAATACCAGCTTCCATTGGCAACCTTTCGTCTCTCTACGTTCTTTCGCTCATGCAAAATAGTCTACAAGGAAGCATACCGGAACAAGTTGGTCTCCTCTCCGGTTTAGGCTTTTTTCAAGTTTCCGAAAATGGGATTTCAGGTACTGTTCCTTCATCAATTTACAACATTTCATCATTGTACTTTTTCAATGTTGCTCAAAACAAGTTACAAGGGAAGCTCCCACCAGATGTAGGCATTACCCTTCCTAATCTTGAAGTATTCGCAGGGGACTTAAATAATTTCAAAGGACCAATACCTGTTTCCTTAGCAAATGCTTCAGGTCTTCGGTTGGTTGACTATGCTCAAAATAGTCTTACTGGGACTGTGCCAACAAGTTTAGGAATGTTGCAAGGTTTGATTCATTTCAGCTTTGATAATAATAAACTTGGAAGTGGTGAAATAGGTAGCCTAAATTTTCTTCAATATTTGGGTAATTGCACAAGTTTAGAAGTTTTGGGATTGGCGGGAAATCAGTTTGGTGGGAAATTGCCCAACTCTATTGCCAACCTCTCAAGCACTCTACAAAGACTTACTTTAGGCTCTAATATGTTATACGGAGGCATTCCTGATGGGATAAGAAACCTTGTGAATTTGACCCTTTTAGGATTGGAAGGGAATTACTTGACTGGTAGTATTCCTTATGGTGTGGGAATGCTTCAACAGTTAGCTGGATTAGGCTTGAACGCAAACAGATTTTCGGGGCTGATTCCATCCTCCCTTGGTAACTTGACATCGTTAACGATGCTTTTTATGGATGAGAATAGGCTAGAAGGAAGTATTCCTCCAAGCCTTGGAAATTGCAATCAATTGCAGGTAATGAACCTTAGTTGTAACAACCTCAGTGGAACCATACCGAAAGAAGTCCTCGGTCTCCCTTCGCTTTCCATTTCTCTGGTCATGTCTAATAATTCTTTGACTGGTTCATTGCCATTTGAAGTGGGTAAGTTGATAAATCTCATGGAGCTTGATGTATCGGGGAACAAATTGTCGGGTGAAATTCCAACTAGTATTAGCAGTTGCCTAAGTTTGGAGCGACTGCTTTTGGAGGGTAATTTCCTACAAGGAACAATTCCTGAATCTTTGAAATCTTTAAGAGGTTTAGCAGTGGTAGATTTGTCACACAATAACTTATCTGGACAGATCCCAGAATTCCTTGGGAAGCTTTTGGTGCTCAAGAAACTCGATCTTTCTTTCAATGATTTGGAGGGCCAAGTGCCAACCGAAGGGATTTTCGGAAATTTCAGTGCATTTTCTATCATTGGGAATAATAAGCTGTGCGGAGGTGTTTTAGACTTGCATTTGCCTTTATGTTCTCAAGTTGAACACAAATCATCAAGAAGATTTCTTGTCCTCAAAGTGGTTATACCTGTAACTACTGGTGTTATTTTAGTCCTACTCTTGTGCTCTTTGGCTGCTTGTAACAAGATAAGAAAATCAACCAAGAAACCTTTAGCTGCATCCTCGGAAAAGGATTGGCAGCGGAGAATTTCTTACATGGACCTTGTTAAGTCAACCAATGGATTTTGTGAGGAAAATTTGATCGGCTCAGGTAGTTTCGGTTCTGTATACAAAGGAATTCTTGGCAGTGATGGTACAGTAGCAGCAGTCAAAGTATTAAATCTTCAAAAGCAAGGTGCATCCAAGAGTTTCATGGACGAATGCAACGCTTTGAAGAGTATACGGCATCGTAATCTCCTTAAGATTATAGCTACATGTTCGAGTGTTGATCAACAAGGTAATGACTTCAAAGCTCTGATATTTGAGTTCATGTCAAATGGAAGCCTTGACCAGTGGCTCCATTCGGGCCATAATGAGCAAAATCAACCTAATAAGAGCCTAAACATTATCCAAAGACTGAACATAGCCATAGACGTTGCTTCTGCATTGGAATATCTCCATCACCATTGTGAGATACCAATCGTGCACTGTGACCTAAAACCCAGCAATGTCCTATTGGATAATGATATGACAGCCCATCTCGGTGACTTTGGATTGGCAAGGTTTCTTATTCAAACAGAAAATGATCTTTCGAACAACCAAAGCTTATCTGTGGGGCCAAAGGGTTCTATTGAATACATTGCTCCAGGTATGTTGTTTATTCACTCTTAGTGCCATTGTTACTGATAATCCATTTTCACAGTTCTTGTTGTACTACCAATATTGTTATGATTATTTTCTTCCTTTAGAAAATGGAATGGGGGCCCAAGTTTCCATGCTTGGAGATGTTTATAGCTACGGGATTCTCTTGTTGGAGATGTTTACCGGTAGGAGACCAACTGATGCCATATTCAAAGATGGCCTAAGCATTCGCGATTATGTTTCAATGGCTTTGCCAGAACCTGTGAGGCACATAGTAGATGGATCATTGCTCTTGGAAGAGGAGGAGGCGGAGGTTGATCATCATGAAACGTACAATTGAAAATGGAAGAAATAGCTATAATCAGCGATGGAGATCCCCAGAGCAGCAATGGTAGAAGGGGAATAATATTGGATTGCATAGTTTCAGTGCTGAGAATCGGACTTTCATGTTCTGATTCACTACCTGGTAACCGGATTCCAATAAACATCGTTGCGAATAAAATGCATGCCATCAGAGACTCATTTCTTAAATCTGAGAAGGGGTATAGGAAATGATATTGGTTGGGTTAGTTTTCTTCTGTAGTGTTTTGCTTTTGTAATGTTCATTTGTTCGTACTAGTTGTGTTTACTAACTGAAAAAAAAGACTTGCTCCAAAATCAGAGGCTATCATAAGTGTAATAAAGGGTTCTACTGATACAAATGATGCATTCTATATTTCTATCTGAAGCATGTATTAATATAGTGTGTAAATGCAACTTCACTTCTCTTTGTGTACATTTTGGTATATTATAAAGTCAATTTTTTTCTTTTTTTTTTTGATCGGCATTATGAAGTCAATTGTTGGGGTTCCAATTATACCATGGATGGCCATGAATCATATGCACAAATACGTATCATGAACATCTAAATAGCAAACACTAGGTACAGGCACTGTGAAAGAAGAGTTTAAATTCTTTAATTTTCTGCTGTGGGCTCCACTGTGTATTTTTTGTTGTAATATGAACTGTTCATTTTGTAGAGCCCGCATAGTTGTATACTAATGCAAAAAATCAACTTGATCCAAGACTGTCCTTTTTATAAATTAAAATTTAATTTTTGATATGTTTTTTGCCAATATAATCTTTTTTGTCTTTTAAAAAAATAGTCCAAATATAACAGTTTTCAAATGTATTTTAAAAGTACTCTCAAGGACTCTTTGAGAAGGCGCTAAACTTAAAGACCATAGATTACACACGTTTCTGTGAGCTTGCATGGCAACAAAGTCCAGCCAAGCGCGACAACAAAGTCCAAGCTAGCAAATAACGCGATATGTGGTGCAAATTAATTATTAAACCGAGTATACATACATTTTTAATTTCAAAAAATACATGTGTGTGTGCATGTTCTCAAGTCCTAAGGCTCCGTTTGGAAACTTGTGGAAAGGAAAGGAAAAGAAAAGTAATGAAAAGAAAATAGTTAAGGAGGAAAGTGTGGAAGGGCATGGGTGGCTATTGAAAGATTGTTACACCTACTGACAAGACCACCGTGTCGGTTTGTTTCTATTGAGAAGAATATTTTTGTGGTGTCCAAAATGCGATTTCTTCTGTAACAAAACTATCTTCTGCTGATTATGTAATTGGCTGTAAATGTGTGGCAACATTAATCCCTTTCGGAAACTTTTTGAGTTTCAGAAGGCTATGTACTCCAAATGTAATTGTGTTTGTATTCGGGCTCATCTAGAGCTCCCTAGATGTTCAATCCTTTGAAATTACTCGACATAAACAAGATATGACTGTTTATTTTTTGTGCTTTTGAATTAGCATGCCTGAACCTTTTTTGTGTTCTTAAGAAATGATTAGTTACAATTTTTAACTTACATTTTAGAATGGGATATGCATTGAGATTATGAAATATCCCCTTTTTAATGTTTTTTGAACATTTTATTGTATCATACATATGTCTGATAAAATTAAACTTCAATAATTGAGCAAGTAACCACGTAGACATACACAAAACCATATTGCATAAGAAAAATAGAATAGTTTGAGCACCGTTCTTGTTAGTATTATGGGTAATACAATGCCGAAAATCTATAAAAATGTCTTTTAATCTAATGTATCCTAGCCGTATCCATACCCTAGTTTTTTTTTGAATTTTCTCGTATCCGCGTATCCGTATCGTTTCGTGCCCGTGTTGCGTATCGATATTCATGATTCATAGGTTATCAACTAAGGCCCTGTTTGATTGGTCAGGACTATGGAGCCTTCAGTGTAGTATTTTTTAATTGGATGATTATCATTTTCTATCCTCCATTTAACACTAATCCTCTATTTTATTTTATATTTTTTGGTAACATTGCCGCGGCCAAAATGAGGTGACTCAAGCATCCATCTCCCTTTCAGTATTGAACTCTCCCCACCAACCTCCTTCATTTTTTTTTTTGATCGGCTACCAACCTCCTTCATTTGCTTCAAAAATATAGTATCTAGGAGTTTTTAATCGTTTCAACCAAATAATCAATTCTGACCCAAGAAAGAGACATCACACGACTATTTCCCCTCATGGATCCCTCTATTTTCTTTCGCCTGAATTTTCTTGGAAACGGAGTGCAGTAGGGCAGCCTTGAAGTGCAACATCTGAACCGTTGGATGTGATTTCAATGGTCTTGATTTTGTCTCGGCACTTTGCAGATCCGAGCCGTCCAACGCCAAGATAAAATATGAGCCGTTGATTGTTGTGAGTCTCACAACTTTCTTCATAAGTAAACACAAAGAAAGTTACAGGAAAGTTGATTATTTGATCTTTTTTTATACCTTCCGTGACGGGGGACGGGACTAGGCTTGTTTTGGTTAAAAAAGACACTTTGCTTATTCTTTTGTCTTTATTCATATATATATATATTTTTTGCATTTGTTAGTTTCTCGTTAAACTTTTGTGGGTTATTGATTCTTCTCGACGAGAGGATTCAGAAAAGTAAAACAAAATATGATCCAAACTTAAATTTTTTTTAATAAAGACAAAAATCAGTTACAAAAAAGATTTTTTTGGCCTTATACATGGAAATTCCATGTATTCGTCGTGATTTCCTCTTTTACTTTTTTGTAATGCCCAAATGGCTATAATTACCAAAATTCAGAACCTCTTTGTTGGGAAGAACGATCTTATCCGTGTGAAATGGGAAGGAATTCACTGTTGGGAAGAACGATCTTCAACTTCGGAGCGTGTGAAATGGGAAGGAATTCACTGAGTATAGAAAAACAATTTTCCTACCGGAGACAATCTCATGTGCCAAAACTATGATTAGGAAGGAATTCACCGGAATTTTTTTTTCCTATAGGAGACAATCTCAAGTGCCAAAACTGAGATAAAAAGCATTCAATTCACTTCTATTTGGAATTTCTCTTAACATTTTCTCTATCGTCTAACACTGGGGTTGAGGAGTCTATAGTGAGTAAGCTTACTAAACCTCTGTAGTGAGCAATTACGGCTGTCTGTTCATCAATTAACAGTCTGGATTATCTTACATGGAAAATAAGTATCTTACATGCAGGATAATTGCATTTATTCAGGACGATTGATTGCCGAACGGATAACCGTAATTGCTCATTACAGGGGTGTAGTGAGCTTACTCACTACAGGCTCAGCAAATCCGCTAATCCTCTAATTTTTTATTTTTTATTTTTTAAAAATTTCTGTGGCCAAAATGAGATGACTCCATCCATCTCCCTTTCAGTACTGAAGTAGTTCAACCACTTTCATTGCTTACAAAATATAACCCAAATACTAATAAATTTTCTTGGGCAAGAAAGAGACATCACATTGACTATTTTTTCGTACGATACAACGTTGTTTACACATATATTGATTTGTGTCCTGACATCAAGACTTCATTAGCAACAAACCAAATGGAGCCTTCTAATTTCTTTCGCCGGATTGTTCTTGTGCTCCTGATCTCAGTTCTGGAATCTGCAATAGCTTCCAATACTTCTGGCAATGAGACTGATAGAATTGCTTTACTTGATTTCAAGAATCACATAACTCAAGACCTATTTCAAATCATGTCCTCTTGGAATGATTCCCTTCATTTCTGCAATTGGGTAGGTGTTAAATGCAATCCCTCCAATGGAAGAGTCACCATTCTGAACTTGGAATCCCAAAACTTGTTTGGCTCCATTCCACCTTCTACAGGAAACCTCACATTCCTCACTGGAATCAACCTTCAAAACAACAGTTTCCACGGCGAAATTCCTCAAGAAATCGGCCGCTTAATCTGGCTTCAACATCTCAATTTGTCTTACAATTCGTTTTCTGGGAAAATCCCAAGTAATATCAGTCAATGTAGAGAGCTCACGATTTTTCGTGTGACGAAAAATGAGCTTGTTGGGCAAATTCCAGAGCAACTCAGCTCGCTTTCCAAGTTGGTTTATCTACAAGCTGAGATCAACCATCTTTCCGGAATAATCCCAGCTTCAATTGGAAACCTCTCGTCTCTCTACATCCTTTCGCTCATGCAAAATAGCCTACGAGGACCTATACCGGAACAAGTTGGTCTCCTCTCCGGTTTAGGCGTTTTTCAAGTTTCCGAAAATGGGATTTCAGGTACTGTTCCTTCATCAATTTACAACATTTCATCATTGTACTTTTTCAATGTTGCTCAAAACAAGTTACAAGGGAAGCTCCCACCAGATGTTGGCATTACCCTTCCTAATCTTGAAGTATTTGCTGGGGACTTAAATAATTTCAAAGGACCGATACCTGCTTCCTTAGCAAATGCTTCCGGCCTTCTTTTGGTTGATTTTGCTCAAAATAGTCTTACTGGGACACCGCCAACAAGTTTGGGAATCTTGCAAGGTTTGTATCATTTCAACTTTGAGGATAATAAACTTGGATGGGGTGAAATGGGTGGCTTAAATTTTCTTGATTATTTGGCCAATTGTACTAATTTGGAAGTGTTGAAATTGGCAAGAAATCAATTTCGTGGGGAATTGCCAAATTCCATTGCCAACCTTTCAACTAACCTCCAGAAACTTACTTTAGGTTCTAATATGATATATGGAATCATTCCTAATGGGATACAAAATCTTGTCAATTTGACCCTTTTACGATTGGAAGGGAACTACTTGTATGGTAGTATTCCTGATGATGTGGGAATGCTTCGACAGTTAGGCGAATTATTTTTGAATGGCAACAGATTTTCGGGATTGATTCCATCCTCTCTCGGTAACTTGACATCGTTAACGAGCCTCTTTATGGAGGAGAATAGGCTAGAAGGAAGTATTCCTCCAACCCTTGGAAATTGCAATAAATTGCTGGTAATGAACCTTAGTAGTAACAACCTTAGTGGCACCATACCGAAAGAAGTCATTGGTCTCTCTTCGCTTTCTATTTCTCTAGTCTTGTCTAATAATTCTTTGACCGGTTCATTGCCATTTGAAGTGGGCGAGTTAATAAATCTCATGGAGCTTGATATTTCGGATAACAAATTGTCTGGTGAAATTCCTAGTAGTCTCGCAATTGTCTAAGTTTGGAGCGCCTTCTTTTGGATGGTAATTTCATACATGGAACAATTCCTGAATCCTTGAAAGCTTTAAGAGGTTTAGCAGAGGTAGATTTTTCACACAATAACTTGTCCGGACAGATACCCAGAATTTCTTGGAAAGCTTTTGCTACTCAAGAAACTCGATCTTTCTTACAATGATTTGGAGGGCGAAATCCCAAGGGAAGGGATTTTTGGAAATCTCAGTGCAATTTCTATAATTGGAAATAATAAGCTGTGTGGAGGTGTTTTGGACTTGCATTTGCCTATATGTTCTCAAGATGACACAAAATCATCACTCAAATTTCTTGCCCCCAAAGTAGTTATCCCTGTTAGTATTGGGATTGTTTTAGCCATCTTGTTGTGCTCTTTGGTGTTTATAATGTGATTAAAAAACGAAGCAAGATATCTTTAGTTTTATCCTCCACAATGGATTGGCAGAAGGGAATTTCTTACAAAGAACTTGTTAAGTCGACCAATGGATTTTCTGAGGAAAATTTGATCGGTTCAGGTAGTTTTGGTTCTGTATACAAAGGAACTCTCGGCGATGATGGTGCAGTTGTATGTATCAAAGTACTAAATCTTGAAAAGCAAGGTGCTTCCAAGAGTTTCCTGGATGAATGCAAAGCTTTGAAGAGTATAAGGCATCGCAATCTCCTTAGGATCATAAGCACATGTTCCAGTGTTGATCAACAAGGTAATGACTTCAAAGCTCTGATATTTGAGTTCATGCCAAATGGAAACATTGACCAGTGGCTCCATTCGGGACATAATGAGCAAAATCAACCTAACAAGAGCCTAAACATTGTCCAAAGATTGAACATAGCCATAGACGTTGCTTTTGCATTGGAATATCTCCATCACCATTGCGAGATACCAATCGTGCACTGTGACCTAAAACCCAGCAATGTCTTATTGGATAAGGATATGACAGCCCATGTTGGCGACTTTGGATTGGCAAAGTTTCTTATTCAAGCTGCGAATGATCTTTCGAACAACCAAAGCTTATCAGTGGGACCAAAGGGTTCTATTGGATACATTGCTCCAGGTATTTTGTTTATTCACTCTTGCTACCATTGTTCACTGATAATCCATTTTCATAATTCTGCTTGTACTACCATTGTTGTAATTTTTGTTCTTCCTTCCAGAATATGGTATGGGGGCCCAAGTGTCCACACTAGGAGATGTTTACAGCTACGGGATTCTCTTGTTGGAGATGTTTACCGGGAAGAGACCAACTGATGGCATATTCAAAGACGGACTAAGCATTCACGAGTTTGTTTCAATGGCCCTGCTAGAACGTGTTAGGGACATAGTAGACGGATCATTGCTCTTGGAAGAAGAGGAGTATGAGGAGGTTGATCATGTGAATGAAGAATCGAAAATGGAAGAAAGAGCTATAATCAGCGATGGAGATCCCCAGAGCAGTAATGCTAGAAGTGGAATAGTATTGGATTGCATTGTTTCAGTGCTGAGAATCGGACTTTCATGTTCTGATTCATTACCTGGTAACCGGATTCCAATGAACATTGTTGCAAATAAAATACATGCTATCAGAGACTCGTTTCTGAAATTTAAGAGGGTGAATAGGATATGATATTAGTTAGGTTAGTTTTCTTCACTAGTTTTCACATTTTTAATGTTTATTTGCAGGCCCATCCCTGAGATTTTTGGGGCCTTAAGCGAGTTTTAATAATGGGGCCCTTTTAAAGTTGGTATATACATTTTTTGTTCAAAATAAAGTTCAAAATCACCTTCTGGTGCTATGGTAGTATTAATTCAATTTTTTGTGCATATTCGGAATATCTTAGTAAGGATTCAAACATTGGACCTGTTGGTTATAGCTAGAGGGTGTTACGGCTGAACTAATACCACGTTTCTGCTAAATAACTGTCTTATGTGTATTTCTTATTCTAGAAATTTGGGGGCCCTATTTTGTGGCCCTTAAGCGATGGCCTTGTGGGTTTGTGCCCAAGGCCGGCCTGTTCATTTTTTCTTACTAGTTGTGTTTGATTAGAGGCTATCAGTAAGGAATAAAGGGTTCTGCTGGATTTAATAAATTGGTTACACTTACAGATGATGCATTCCATCTGAAGCATGTATTAATATTTTGTGTAAATGAAGCTTCACTTTTCTTGATGTACATTTTTGGTATACTATGAAGTCAATCAGTAGTAAAACTTTTGGGTTAATGACTTGGACACCCCCTGTACGTATACGTTTTCCCCCAAACACCCCCTGTACCCAAAAAATCTACGATGACACCCCCTCTATCTTCCAAACTTTACCTAAACACCTCTTCCGTCACCCTTTCGTCTAAAATCGTCTAGAACCATCAGTTTTTTTAATGATCCAAACCGTTCAATTTGTTTAAAACATGGTTTTAAGTGCACTTGTGGAGAAATCGGCTCAAAATATGATCGGGAAGTGCTTGATCCAAACATTTTTTGATGTATGAAAAATTGTTTGGATCAAGCACTTCCCGATCAAATTTTGGGCCAATTTCACGCGAGTACCCTTAAAAACCATGTTTTAAACAACTTGAATGAGTTGGATCATCAAAACATGACCCAGAACTTTGAGATTCGAGACGATTTTAGACGAAAGGGTGACGAGAAGGGGTGTTTAGGTAAAGTTTGGAAGATAGAGGGGGTGTCGTCGTAGATTTTTTGGGTGCAGGGAGTGTTTGGGAGAAAACGTATACGTACAGGGGGTGTCCAGGCCATTAACCCAAATTTTTTTGATCAGCAATTATTAAGATGCCTACCTAGTGCAGTGGGTAGCATCACATGTCTCGTAGCACTCTGCATAGGGTTATTTGGAAAGGCGCTACGGACAATTTTTAAAATTTTTTATACAATCCAGCGAGGCGTATAGTAAGATGGCCCGAAGCCATAGCCACATAGGTTATCAAAAGAAGATCGGTTTACAATCCAGTAAGGCGTGCATATACTACAAATTTTGTTTATTTTGTTATGTACCTATCACTCACCGATGCAACCACTGCTCTAGGATCAGGCCCGGCCCTGTGGGCAGGCTTGGGAGGCCCGGACCTGGGGCCCCCCGATTTTTGGGGCCCCTTCTCGTAGAAAAAACAATTTATATATAAAAAAAAATTATATATATATATGAAGGGCCTCAAATTTAGAATAGGATTGGGGCCTCGCGAAACACAGGGCCGGGCCTGTCTAGGATTCCCTTGAACATAAACTCGAGTGCCTAGCTATCAATTTGTTTTTACCTCTTGGGAACATGTAGTGCAGCTCTATCTAAAAATTAAACAAGTTTACAGTACTTCTACACAATTCAATAAAAATGGAAAATTTTAAAAAAACAAGTCCAAGAGTCAAAATGCCAGGTTAAAGTTCTCTAACTTTTTCCATTTTCAGAAAAGTTTTTAAAAAAACATTATCACTTTTCAAGTGTGCTTAGACTAGATATACCAAAAAAGTAAAAATGTTCCACAAAAAATTAAAAAATAGTTGACTAAAGAAAAAGAAAGATGAAACTCTATTAAACTTTTTCATCGCAAAAACTTATTTTAACAACAGTTAATTCATTTTTGTACCAACAAATGCTGATCCTCTCTTTCCATGAAAAAATTTAGCAGCCAAAAAGTAAAATGAGATAACAAAAGTCAACATCCATGTCCCTGTCAATTTTGAACTCTTTCCATCAAGTTGAGCTTGTTTTCAGATTGAAACCCACACGCTAGTGGAGTTGTTCCAAAAAATCAAACTACTCTGTTTAAGTATTGCTAAAGAAATATCTCTAGGAAGACTTAATCCAATAATAAATTATCTGGGCCACCAAGACTAAAGAAATACTCCCTCCGTCCCTTTTTAAGTGTTGACATTTCCATTTTGGGCTGTCCCTTAATAAGTGTGTGTTTTGAAAAGTTAATGAGTAAAAGTTTGTAGAATTATCATTTTGCCCTTTTAAAAAGTTAGTGGGTAAAAAGTTAATGGGTAAAAGTGAAGGATAATTTTGGAAAGTGGAGGTAAAAGTTGATGTGGAAAGTGAAAAAGTTGATGTGAAAGGTGTAATGATGATGTTTTTTTAATAAGTTGGATTTACGAAGCAACACATTTAAAAAGGGACGGAGGGAGTATTGACTATGATTCCTTATTCAAATAATTGTGTTTACATATTGGATTAGTTTTGAAATGGGGACTTCATTAGCAACAAACACAATGGAGCACTCTTATTCCCCGGATTCTTCTTGTGCTTTTGATCTCAGTTTTGGAATCTGCTATGGCATTATCCACTTCTGGCAACGAAACTGATAGAATTGCTTTGCTTGATTTCAAGAATCACGTAACTCAAGACCCATTTCAAATTATGCCCTCTTGGAATGATTCCCTTCATTTCTGCAATTGGATTGGTGTCAAATGCAATCCCACCAATGGGAGAGTCATGATTTTGAACTTGGAATCACAACATCTGTTTGGCTCCATTCCCCCTTCTATAGGAAACCTCACATTCCTCACTGGGTTCAATCTGAAAGACAACAATTTCCATGGCGAAATCCCTCAAGAAATCGGCCGCTTAATCCGGCTTCAACATCTCACTTTGTCTTATAATTCTTTTTCTGGTAAAATCCCAAGTAATATCAGTCAATGTAGAGAGCTCACAATTTTTCGTGCGACGAAAAATGAGATTGTTGGGCAAATTCCAGAGCAACTCAGCTCACTTTCCAAGTTGGTTTATCTAGTAATTGAGAGCAACTATCTTTCTGGAAAAATACCAGCTTCCATTGGCAACCTTTCGTCTCTCTACGTTCTTTCGCTCATGCAAAATAGTCTACAAGGAAGCATACCGGAACAAGTTTGTCTTCTCTCCAGGTTAGGCCTTTTTCAAGTTTCCGAAAATGGGATTTCGGGTACGGTTCCTTTGTCAATCTTCAACATTTCCTCTTTGTACCTTTTTAATGTTGTTCAAAACATGTTACAGGGGAAGCTCCCACCAGATGTAGGCCTTACCCTTCCTAATCTTGAAATATTTGCTGGGGCCTTAAATAATTTCACAGGACCAATACCTGTTTCCTTAGCAAATGCTTCCGGCCTTTGGTTGGTTGATTATGCTCAAAATAGTCTTACCGGGACTGTACCAACAAGTCTGGGAATGTTGAAAGGTTTGAATCATTTCAACTTTGATGATAATAAACTTGGAAGTGGCGAATTGGGTAGCCTAAATTTTCTTCAATATTTGGGTAATTGTACAAGTTTAGAAGTCTTAGGATTGGGGAGAAATCAGTTTGGTGGGGAATTGCCTAGCTCTATTGCCAACCTCTCAACCACTCTACAAAGACTTACTCTGGGTTCTAATATGTTATATGGAGGCATTCCTGATGGCATAGGAAACCTTGTGAATTTGACCCTTTTAGGATTGGAAGGGAACTACTTGAATGGTAGTATTCCTTATGGTGTAGGAACGCTTCAACAGTTAGCCGGATTACACTTGAACGTAAACAGATTTTCAGGGCTGATTCCATCCTCCCTTGGTAACTTGACATCATTAACAAGGCTCTTTATGGAGGAGAATAGGCTAGAAGGAAGTATTCCTCCAAGCCTTGGAAATTGCAATAAATTGCAGGTAATGAACCTTAGTAGTAACAACCTTAATGGCACCATACCGAAAGAAGTCATTGGTCTCTCTTCGCTTTCTATTTCTCTGGTCATGTCTAATAATTCTTTGACTTGGTTCATTGCCATTTGAAGTGGGCAAGTTAGTAAATCTCATGGAGCTTGATATTTCAGATAACAAATTGTCTGGTGAAATTCCAAGTAGTATTAGTAGTTGTCTAAGTTTGGAGCGCTTGCTTTTGGAGGGTAATTCCCTACATGGAACAATTCCTGAATCTTTGAAAGCTTTAAGAGGTCTAGCAGAGGTGGATTTTTCACGCAATAACTTATCTGGACAAATTCCTGAATTTCTTGGAACGCTTTCGCTTCTCAAGAAACTTGATCTCTCTTTTAACGATTTTGGGGGACAAGTGCCAACCGAAGGGATATTTGCAAATGTTAGTGCAATTTCAATCCTTGGTAATAATAAGCTGTGTGGAGGTGATTCGGACTTGCATTTGCCTTTATGTTCTCGAGTCAAAACCAAATCATCCAGAAAATTTCTTGCCCCCAAAGTAGTTATCCCGGTAACTGCTGCAGCTGTTTCAACCATATTTCTGTGCTCTTTGGCTGCTTGTTGCATGATAAAAAAATCAACCAAGACACCTTTAACAGAAAACTCCACAAGCGATTGGCAAGGGGGAATTTCTTACTCAGAGCTTTTTAAGTCAACTAATGGTTTTTCCGAGGACAATTTTATCGGTTCAGGTAGTTTTGGTTCGGTATACAAAGGAATTCTTGGGAGTGATGATGCAATTGTAGCTGTGAAGGTACTAAACCTTCAAAAGAAAGGCGCTTCCAAGAGTTTTTTGGATGAATGCAGTGCTTTGGAGAGTATAAGGCATCGCAATCTCCTGAAAATTATAAGCACCTGTTCCACCGTTGATCAACAAGGCAATGAATTCAAAGCTCTAGTACTCAAGTTCATGTCCAATGGAAGCCTAGAGCAGTGGTTGCATCCGGGAGACGGTGAGCTAAATCAAACTAAGAGTTTGAAATTTGTTCAGAGACTGAACATAGCCATAGATGTTGCTTGTGCATTAGAATATCTCCATCATCATTGTGAGATGCCGATTGTGCACTGTGACCTAAAGCCAAGCAATGTGCTTTTGGATGATGATATGACAGCTCATGTTGGTGACTTTGGATTAGCAAGTTTTGTTACTGAAACGTCGAACCGTCTTTCCAACACTGGAAACTTATCTGAGGCGCTAAAGGGTTCTATAGGGTACATTGCTCCAGGTATGTCGTTCTTTCAATTTGGTTAGAATCAGTAACTGATATTACTGATATCCCATTTTGCATAATTTCTGACTAGTAATAGTAGTATTTTCATGACAAGTTCTTTTTCTCCATAAAAATTTCAGAAAATGGTATGGGGGGCCGAGTGACCACTCTAGGAGATGTTTACAGTTATGGGATTCTCCTATTGGAGATTTTTACTGGAAAGAGACCAACCGATGATGCATTCAAAGACGGGCTAAGCATTCACAACTTTGTTGCAACGGCTTTGCCTGAACGTGTAATGGAAATAGTAGACCGATTGTTACTCTTGGAAGAAGAAGACAACAAGGTTGATGTTGAGAACGAAGTAGTGAAAAATGAAGAGCGAGCCATCACCGGCGATAAAGATTCACAGAGCAGTAGTTCTACTACTGGAATAGTAATGGATTGCACGGTTTCAGTGCTAAAAATTGGACTTTCGTGTTCTGCGCCACTACCAAGGGCGCGGATGCCAATGAACATCGTTGCGAACAAAATGCACGCAATCAGAGAAACGTTTCAAAGATCTAAGAAGAGAAATGAAAGAAGAAAAGAATAGGTTACGTGGTTTCTTTTTTTTTTTTTTTTTTATATTATAGCTTCTGCCTCTTTAATTGTTATAGTATTTTTGTTAAATAAATGGAGACTGGATTATTGTACAATTTCTCATGTTTATAAATAGGAGTATATATTTTTCTATTTCAGCCTAATTCTCAAGGTTGGTGGGCATCTCCATCAATTGAACCTGCTGAACAAAAAGAACAATTATTATTGGTGTTTTTTTTTATTTGGTCACAAATCTTCAAGAGTTGAAGTTGATGTCTGATTATAATATTTGGCTCATGGAGAGTGGTAAAGTAAAACAAAAGAAAAATATTAGAAATACCAGAGTGTATACCTCTAGAATAAAAGGTCAATTCACATCACTTGGAAAAACTGAACTGATGCTGCCTAAGCACAAAGAGAGGAATCAATCACTTTAGAACCAAGGAAAACCGTCAAGACTAGAGGGACCTATGTATGTGTGAGGGGTTGTGTTCGAGGTTACGTCGGGATGATTGTGATCCTAGCATTTTTGTTGACTAAAACATCCTTAACCATATACGCTTTACTTTGAATATCACGCATTGTCAGGTCAAGCAAACCTCTAGTTGGTTTTCTGGTCATTGTGATTATTTGTTGTATTTCGCCGTACATAACAGATGCCACATAAAGAAAATTAAGGAGGAGAAGAAGGATTCTCCAAGTGATAGCTTGATCAATGGAGCTAAGATTGTGAACAGTGAACACTGAATCCTTCCACAGAATCTGATGGTGTAGCCGTTGATTGGTTGGACCGTATTGTCCACTTTGGAAGCCTCGAGTAAAGGCCATGGGCCCGGGGCTTACATTTAAGTCTTTTTGGTCTTGTAAATGTGTTTGGTAATTTTGTTATTTTAACTATTAATTGTAGGAGGCAATTTTAATGTTTCTTTTTATTTCCATTAGGGTTATGAGTCTATAAATAAGACGTTCGACGACGTAATGTTAAGACTTTGATTAATGAGAATAAGAGTTGTTTGAGAATTAGGGTTTCGATCCTTGTGTGCCTCTCTCCCCTTCTACCTCTTTCTTGTCCGGCATTAGAATCATAATTCCGGCTGTAACATTACTCCCATAACTCCCAAAAGACTTTATGGAAACTGAAATATCTTCAAACGGTTCAGAACAGCATAACTAGTGTGGATATGCCACTAGGGCGGATGAGTAATTTTAACCAATTTTTCCCTCGATCGAAATCGATAAGAGATTTCGGGAAACAAAGTCAACAACAAAAAAAAGGGCAAGCAATGCGTTTTGAATCCGTGGTTCCTCGCCGTATTTCAGGACTTCACCGGATGTAAAATGGCAAGCGAATCAAATGCGTAATGGGTGAAAATAATTGAAGACAAACGAAAGAGACTTCCGTTAACCTACCGATCTTCAAGAACGAATCGATAGTAGGATGTAATTACTCCCAA
This sequence comes from Vaccinium myrtillus, assembly GCA_016920895.1. Taxonomy (NCBI): domain Eukaryota; kingdom Viridiplantae; phylum Streptophyta; class Magnoliopsida; order Ericales; family Ericaceae; genus Vaccinium; species Vaccinium myrtillus. The sequence continues at coordinate 98,233 of JADGMU010001028.1, forward strand.
TTATAACCCAAAATTGGGTTAGTAAGACAAAAATTAAAGACAAATAAAGATAGACTTTGATTTGTTTGAGAGAGTTTACAATGAAGGCTAAATAACTTCTTATCTTCTCTTGGACTCTTTCTATTCCTATCTTCTCTTGCACTCGTTCACCATGCTTCCACTTGTCCAAATAACTCCTCTTTAACTTCCAAATGTGTAGGAGCGTGCCAAGTGTCCTGCACATGTAATAAAAATACAAAATACTACTCCCTCCGTCCCTTTTTAAATGTAGACATTTCCATTTTGGGCTGTCCCTAAATAAGTGTGTGGTTGGAAAAGTTAATGGGTAAAAGTTTGTACAATTATCATTTTGCCCTTTGAAAAGTTAGTGGGTAAAGAGTTAATGGATAAAAGTGGAGGATAATTTTGGAAAGTAGGGGTAAAAGTTGATGTGAAAAGTGTAAAGTGGAGGAAAAAGTTGATGTGAAAGGTGTAATGATGATGTTTCTTTAATAAGTTGGATTTACGAAGTAACACATTTAAAAAGGGACGGAGGGAGTATAATAAAATCGATAAGAAAACATAATTTTCCTTATCGACACATAATTATGGGCACATAATCATTGCTACCTTTTAATCAATATCGATAGGCAATAAATATGGTGTAAACAGTAATCCCCCTCTTTATCCGGCTGTCGGGGCGGATCACGGATGACTAATCCAGAGGATGTAGCATGCCCCCTTCATATCCTCCTCCGTGCTGTGAAGAGTTAAATTCTCATCATTGGTGTGTGTACATCATATAAGTATGTGGGTATGATTCATGGAACTCTAAAAATTGACTTCCTAAGAGTACCAAACACTATACAACAAAGAAAAGTGGAGCTGCTTTATGAAATCAGAAAATTGGTTTAAAGGCCAAGTTTGGGGCTTTAAATGGTGTTTAGTCCAGCTTAATTTATTTTAATGCTTCCAATACATTGATAGGAAATATTTGAGGCCTCAAGGACAATACTAGACAAAAATACCCTTAATGACCATTGCCACTCACGCGCATTGTGAAGAATTTTCCTGCACACAAAAAGCTGCCGAAGGGTCTCGGTGGGATATGGGAATTGGATGAGAGAGAAACCTTGGAACTTGGAATTAACTTTATCTCTCGGTGGGATATGGGAATTCATGCCCGTAACCCTCTCTCCCTCTCTCTCTCTCTCTCTCATGCATGTGGGTCTAGGTGGGACAAAATTTGGGACAAAATTAACTTTATCTCTTTTCAATTTTGGGGTTGGGTTCGATTTTGGGTTTAATTTTAGAGGGTTTAGGCTCTTTGGAGTAGGGTATAGTGGGTTTAGGCATTTTGGGTTTAGGCACTTAGGGTGCACTTTCCAATTATAGGGTTTTAGTTGTTTAGGCACTTTCATAGGGTACTCTAGTGTTTAAGGCACTTTCATAGGGTACCCTAGGGTTTAGGTTTAGGCAATTTCATTAGGTTTGGGGGTTTAGGCACTTTCATTAGCTAATGGGGGCATTTTTGGAATGTATATGTGATTTGTCCTCTTGGCATTAAGGAAAATTTTGATGTCCTTATTGAAATAAAGACCACTTTACTATGTTCTTCAACTAGAATGCATCAAATGAACAACAGAGAAGTCAAATCGGTGGAAGAAAACTAAAATGTTACTACTCCCTCCGTCCCTTTTTAAGTGTTTAACTTTCCATTTTGGGCTGTCCCTAAATAAGTGTGTGGTTTGAAAAGTTAATGGGTAAAAGTTTGTACAATTATCATTTTGCCCTTTTGAAAAGTAAGTGGGTAAAGAGTTAATGGGTAAAAGTGAAGGACAATTTTGGAAAGTAGATGTAAAAGTTGATGTGAAAAGTGTAAAGTGGAGGAAAAAGTTGATGTGAAAGGTGTAATGATGATGTTTTTTTAATAAGTTGGATTTACGAAGTAACACATTTAAAAAGGGACGGAGGGAGTAATATCTTTTCATACTCCTCTTCGTACATCTAAGAAACGAGTCTCTAATGGCATTCATTTTCTTTGCGGCAATGTTCATTGGAATCCATTCACTCGGTAGTGAAGCAGAACATGAAAGTCCAATTCTCAACACTGAAAATATGCAGTCCAATACCGTTAGACTTCTAGCACTACTGCTTTGGGGATCTCCATCAATGATTATATATCTCTCTTCCATTCTTTCTTCTTCATTATCATGATCAACCTCCTCCTCCACTTCCAAGAGCAATGACTGGTCTACTATTTCCCTCGCGCGTTCGAGCAAAGCCATTGAAACAAAGTTGTGAATGCTTAGTCCATCTGTGAATATGCCATCAGTTGGTCTCTTACCAGTAAATTAACATCTCCAACAAGAGAATCCCATAGCTGTAAATGTCTCCTAACGTGGATATTTGGCCCCCCATACCATTTTCTGAAAGGAAAAAAATGGACATTAGTAAGAAAAAAGGCAGAAGTAACAAGAATTTTTATGACCTACGGTTATCAGTAAGTAATGGTTGCCAGATTTAATTGACATACCTGGAGCAATGTATCCTACAGAACCCTTTAGCCCCACAAACAAGTTTTCGTTATTCGAACACTCATTCGATGCTTGAATAAGAAACCTTGCCAATCCAAAGTCGCCGATGTGGGCTGTCATATCATAATCCAATAGAACATTGCTGGGCTTTAGGTCACACTGCACAATTGGTATCTCACAATGATGATGGAGATATTCCAATGCAGAAGCGACTTTTATGGCTATGACAGTCTTTGGATAAATTTTAAACTCTTATTAGCTTGAGTTTGCTCATCATTTCCTGGATGGAGAGCCACTCGTCTAGGCTACCATTGCACATGAACTCGAATACTAGAGCTTTGAAGTCATTACCTTGTTAATCAACACTGGAACATGTGCTTATGATCTTAAGGAGATTACGATGCCGTATACTCTTCAAAGCGTTGCATTCATCCATGAAACTCTTGGAAGCACCTTGCTTTTCAAGATTGAGTACTTTGACTGCTACTACTGCACCAGCACCACCAAGAATTCCCTTGTATACAGAACCAAAACTACCTGAACCGATCAAATTTTCCTCGGAAAACCCATTAGTTGACTTAACAAGGTCCCTGTAAGAAATTCTCCACTGCGAATCATTGGCGGAGGAAGCAGCTAAAGGTTTCTTGGTTAATTTTCTTATCACGTTACAAGCAGCGAAAGAGCACACGAGTAGGCCTAAAATAACACCAATTGTTACAGGGATAACTAATTTTGCGGCAAGAAATTTTCTTAATGCTTTTTGGTCAACTTGGGAATATAAAGGCAAATGCAAGTCTAAAAACCTCCACACGGCCTATTTTCCGATTATAGAAATTGCACTGGAATTTCCAAAAATCCCTTCAATTGGCACTTGGCCCTCTAAATTATTGAAAGAAAGATCGAGTTTCTTGAACAACAAAAGCTTCCCAAGAAATTCTGGGATCTGTCTGGACAAGTTATTGCGTGACAAATCTACCTCTGCTAAACCTCTTAAAGCTTTTAAAGAATTAAGAATTGTTCCTTGTAGGGAATTACCCTCCAAAAGCAGGCGCTTCAAACTAAGACAACTGCTAATACTACTTGGAATTTCGCCAGACAATTTGTTCCATGAAACATCAAGCTCCATGAGATTTATCAGCTTACCCACTTCAAATGGTAATGAACCAGTCAAAGAGTTATTTGACAAGTCCAGAGAAATTGAAAGCGAAGAGAGGCCGATGACTTTTTTTTGGTATGGTGCCGCTAAGGTTATTAATATTAAGGTTCAGTACAAGCAATTTGTTGCAATTTCCAAGGCTTGGAGGTATACTTCCCTCCAATATATTTTCCTGCAAAAAGAGGTTGGCTAATGATGTCAAGTTACCAAGGGCAAGGGATGATGGAATTGGCCCTGAGAATCTGTTTTCATTCAAGTATAATTCCCTTAATTGTTGAAGCTTCCCCACACTATCGGAGATGATGCCATTCAAGTAGTTATTCTCGAGGCCAAAAAGGGTCAAATTGACAAGGTTTCCTATTCTATCAGGAATGCTTCCATATATCATATTTGAACCCAAAGTAAGAGTTTTGAGGTTATTTGAAAGGTTGGCAATGGAGTTTGGCAATTGTCCACCAAACTGATTTCTTGCCAATCTCAACACTTCCAAACTAGTTCAGTTACTCAAGGAATCAATAAAATCTAGACCTCCTATTTGCCCATTTCCAACTTTATTATCATCAAAGTTGAAATGCAACAAACCATTAAAGACTCCCAAACTTAATGGCACATGCCCTGTAATCATATTCTCAGAAAAATCAACCTTCTGAAGCCCAGAGGCATTGGACAAGGAGACAGGAATTGACCCTGTGAAATTATTTAATCCTCCAAGAAAGATTTTTAGATTAGGAAGGGTATGGCCCAAATCCTGTGGGATTTCCCCGTGTAACCTGTTGTTAGCAACACTAAAGTGGTACAAGGAACATATATTGTAGATTGCCAAAGGAATAGTACCTGAAATCTCATTACTAGGAACGGTAAAATAACCCAATTTTGACAGATACCGAATTTCTTTTGGTATGACTCCTAGTAGATTATTTCGCCTGAGAGACAAATGATTGAGAGACGAAAGGTTTCCTATAAAAGCTGGAATTTTACCAGAAAATTTGTTGACATCAAGTGAAAGAAAGAGCAAACTGGACAGAGAGCTGAGTTGCTCTGGAATCTGCCCAAAAGCTCATTTCCATCTGCATAAAATACTGTGAGCTTTTTACAGTGAGTGATATTGTTGGGGACTTTCCCAGAAAATGAGTTGTACAACAAATTGAGATGCTGAAGCCGGATTAAGCGACCGATTCCCTGAGGGATTTCGCCGTGGAAATTGTTGTTTTGAAGGTTGATTCCCCTGAGGAATGTGAGGTTTCCTATAGAAGGTGGAATGGAGCCAAATAGCTTTTGGGATTCCACGTTCAAAATGGTGACTCTTTGATTGGAAGGATTGCATTTAACACCTACCCAATTGCAGAAATGAAGGAAATCATTACAAAAGGGCATGATTTGAAATGGGTCTTCAGTTATGTGATTTTTGAAATCAAGCAAGGCGATTCTATCAGTTTCATTGCCAGAAGTGGATGTTGCTATTGCTGAATCAATACCTGAGATTAAAACCACAATTAAGAAGAATGGAGCAAAGAAAACATGATTGATCCATTCTGTTTCGAGAGCTAGGCAGTTGATGTAAATTGTTCGGTTTGTAAAGTCTCGTCTTAATTACTCCGTTCAAGATTATGTCAGAGTCGACCTAGACAAGAGTATTACGGTAAGTGGTGATGAAAATATTAAATGGTAAAAATGTCTATTGCACGCACGATCATGTAATTTGTACTATTTTTTGATTCCATATATAATGTTATCTCGCGTGAGCTATGAATATACTTAACAACAAAGAGAACTGTCTAAAAACTTCTCTGTCACTTATTTGTGTTCTTAATTGCTTGGTTTGTCTTTCGTGCGATTTTGAATATGGGATCGCATCCGCTATTTTTTAAGGGGGTGGTTGGATTCTTTTCTGAGAGAGCAATGAAGAGATTGGCGAATGAGAGAGGGCAGTTGAGTGTTTTAAGGGGGTGGTTTGATTCTTTTTTACCTATGCATGAAAATCAAAAGTGAAAGGGACTTGGATGTTTTTGCTAATGAAATATTCGTAGATATGAAAATGACATGGTTCATCAAGTTTCTATGATACACGTAGTGCATGAATTAGTATTAGTTTCGGACATTTCACCCTTATGTAAATGTGACGTAAAATGTATGAGATTACAAGAGGCATACCCCAGAGATTACAAGCATGGATGAACGCTATACATGAAGCATATGGAGGCCATAAAAAAGCCTTAAAGCAGAGTAGATACAATGGAAAACAAGAGCAGTAAAAAAACAGTACTCAAAGACATGGCTTATAATCTCTGGTATGAGATTGCATCTTCAGGTTGAGTTCTTTTGTCGGTCTTTTTAAGGGTATGCGATAAATACGCGGCTGATTAAGAAGGATGCTTCCGTTCTTATGGGTACCACCTGTTTTGTTGATATTTTCTGTCAATGGAAGTTCTTATATAAAGAAACATGAGACGATAGTGTTGAGCTTCTCTCCAGTAACTGTGTCCCGGAAAATTTAACATTTTGTGGCAAAAAACAAATTTCAGAGTGATTTTGATGAGAGTTACACTTTTGAGACAATTCCTAACGACTTTACAGATAGTTATATCAGCAGGTAGTAAGTGACTAGTGCCCAAGCTGGCCCAGCCTCCAACCAAACCTTAAAGTCCTAAAGCATGTTTGACAAAGTTCTTTTTTTTTTTTTGCCATTCGATATACGTCAGTAGAGTTAGCTGTTAGATGTTAGTAAACCACAAGGGTTGACCTCCTCTCCATAGGAGTCGAACCCAGAACCTCACCCTTATAGAAGGAGCTAAACAACCAACTGAGCTAACCACACGACCAAACCTTAAAGTCCTAAAGCATGTTTGACAAAGTTCAAAAGCATGAAAACTGAACAAATAACAATTTTAGCTAGAGTTTGCAGTCTGAAAGGTCTTCCACAGAGTTGTTCAAAACTTAATTTCACTGTTATCAAAGAGGGGCATTGAGTCAAGTGGGATGACTTTATCCCACAAATTTCAAAATTTGTGTGATTAAACATTGTACTAAATTTTTGTGGATTTAACCTGGCCACTACGATGAAATTGCCCCATTTTGAGGGTCACAATGAAAGAAATAGACCTATACTGATTTTACTGTATGATTTTGCTAATCACCGCCCTTAGACATGCTTTTTTGTTGGTTTTTATTAGCTCCATGCTCCATGTCACCGAAGGAATCATGTCACAAAAATTGACCTAATGTAGTCTTTTCATTAGTGAAAAGAAAAACAAAGTATGTTGCTTTGGCAAATGTCAGCACGAAAGATAAATAGTAAAAGATTCAAAAGAGTTGGCTGAAGTTGGACAATATAAAAAGCCCACCAGTCACATAATCATTTCAAATGCCCTGTGCTCTGGCTCTCAACTTCGCATTGTGCTTGAGTTCTGAGTCTTTGATCTCGTGAATGTTAGTAAGTTGAGATGTCATTCAAAAATGTTTCAAGCTCGTGCTCCCGCTTGTACACGCGCATGCTGATTATGTCAGTCAGGTTAGAGTCCTCGGGTTTCTTGTTCTCATTCAGACACAATACCGAACACAACCCCTTAGATACACGTGCGTCCGACACACATTTATTACACGGAACCCCTCAAATCTCGAAGCAAAAAAGTGGGGAAACAAAGTAGTCATCAAACTACTCCACATGACATTAAAGTGAATAGTACGTCTGAGTTACTTGATTTCATCCGTGGACTTTTGCAAAGTTTGAAAATTAGATAAACCGTAACTTTACTATAAAGTTGGAATTACGGTAGTACCCCTCTCTCTAATTATTAAATTATTTTCTAAAAAGTACGTAAAAGTAAAGTAACTTTTATATCTCGTGTATTTTAATATGTTCAGCTAGATTTTATCAATGGGCAAACTCTAATCAAACAAAGGAAGAATTTAAAGTACATTTGAAGTATAAATACCCAAACTCATTGAAATGTCAATTTAGCACCTATAGTTGCTTAAGAGCTTATCCAATAGTGATGAGCTGTATATATCCAACAAGCCTCTCAATCCAATCTTACCAGTGTTCAAAAAGAAGGTCTGGAAGGCGAGTACTCGCTGTCTAGGCGCTAGAAAGCTCCTTGCCGACTAGTCGCCAGATTAGGCGCCGAGTACTCGGCTTGGAAGCTAGTAGATGCCTGACCACCCTGAGAGCGCCGAGCGAGTTTTTTAACCTTGGGCACTACCAGTCACCAGACATGTGAGGCCAATTGTTGTATGAGATTATTTGAGCTCAATTATTTCTCTGACCCACATTTCCCCATCACCTATAACTTTATCTCTAATCTCATTATGATCGTGTTCATTTTGTTTCATTTCTTGACGCTCAAATAACGTGCATCTTTAATTAATTAATCTCTAAAGCAGTATCTTTAAGAAGATGGATTGTCAGCAGTTTTGGGTCACATTGTGAAGTTGAGCAATTTTCGACCTGATGTGTCTAATTCAATGATCAAAATTGTTCATCTTGTAGAACTCGTTGTAAACTTTAATCGCGCCAAAAATTATACTCCCTCCGTCCCTTTTTAAATGTGTTACTTCGTAAATCCAACTTATTAAAGAAACATCATCATTACACATTTCACATCAATTTTTTCTTTCACTTTACACTTTTCACATCAACTTTTACCTCTACTTTCCCAAATAATCCTCCACTTTTACTCATTAACTCTTTATCCTCCAACTTTTCAAAAGAGCAAAATGATAATTGTACAAACATTTACCCATTAACTTTTCAAACCACACACTTATTTAGGGACAACCCAAAATAGAAAGTTAAATACTTAAAAAAGGACGGAGGGAGTATTGATTGGATTTTGATCGGTGACTAATCGTTCTACATTTATTTTGCAAAAAAAAAAAAAAAAGGACTTAGCACATAAGATGATATAAACCCACTTCTTAAGAGAATATAACTTGTATCTCAAAAGATTTTATCAAAATTTGATAAAATCAAGGGTAATTATATCAAATCTTCAAACGGAAAACTCAGAAATTTGTTCACGTGAGTACTCGGTCTGAAAGCTAGTAGCTGAACGATTCTGAACATTAAATTGGATCCATCATTAGACCAAAACTGCTAACAATCGATCTCCTTTGGAGTCAAAATAAATAAACTGATCCATTGGAAAGCCTTTTTTTTCTCTTAAGGAATATGGGACCCAGTAAAAAAAGTCTTTCTTTTTTGGAAGCTTCATAACTCACACCTCAAAGACAATAGTCAAAGTTCAATGGTTTTTTTAATTGGAGTATTCTACCGTCCGCTTATTAGGCGGATAATAAAGTGTATAGAATCTAAATTTTTACATGTAAGAATTCTGATTGCTTTGTATTTTATCGTCCGCCCATTGAAAGATCCTTTTTAATTTTATTTTGATGACTTTGACCTGACTAATCAAAGTTCTCCTAATCAAGTACTCCAGGGAAGAAGTTAAAGATCCCACCGTGAAAGGGATAACCAAATAACCAAATTAATCTTATTGCGGATTGGAACATTTAACTTACTTAATTTAGGTAGCACTTTTATCTTCGATAGATATACACGCACACTATAACGGAACGCCTATTTTTTCAAATATAAATATGTTACGATCAATGTTCAATCAACCTAATTTATCGAAATGCGTCCGAAGAGGGCCCACCGCCCACACTGCTGAATCCTACAACAAATTTACCACAACCATATTAACCAACATTACCACCGTAGCATAACACCAAGACAAACAGTAAACACACACACTCTCTCTCTCTCTCTCTCTCTCTTAAATCGCCAGAATCAGCCAAATTAGACCAGAATTTTGGCGCAAAAAAGTAAAAGTCTGCAAGTCTGACCGAAAACACGCATAAGGCAACGATTAAGATAAGCACAGCGATTCAAGGAATTCCATGCGTGTTTACTGGAAGGTTGAAATCTCTTCATGAAATCCTGTGTCTTCTCTCTGTTTTGTATCATTCCCATGAACCTCTATTGAACCCATGTCTTTTTTCTCATCCTTTTTCGTTCTTTTCCAATCAAAGATTCATTACTAGTTTCTAAAAAATGTTTGATTCCCAGATTCTTGGCCTAGTCAAAATATCCATCTTCTCCTTCGCCGCGGTTTTCTTTCTCATCGTAGTTGCCGATAGCATCGTTTCAAATCTCTCTCTCCACTCAGTCGTTCTTGACACCACAAGAAGTCCACAGGGGCTCCGTAGTACCCTCGAAAACCCACAGAAATTGAGGAGAATTTCGACCCATGAAGTGATTTTTCCAATTGAACAAGAGGTTGAAGAAGCGAAAATCGAAGAGTTGGATCGTAGTTCTTTGTTGCCTCCAGTCAATGTTACTGATCAAGAAAGAATTGACTGGTTGAAGAAAAAGCTGCCTAATTTCAATCTATTCAAGTCCACAAGATTGAGTAGACAGTTTGATGGTCGAGTCCGGGAGTTTTTCGGCCATGATCGGTGCCGAATTCAGTTTTTCATGACGTGGATTTCTCCGGCGAGGGCGTTTTCGGAAAGAGAGTTTCTTGCTTTGGAAAGTCTATTCAAATCCAACCCAGATGGGTGCTTGGTAATTCTGTCAAGAAGTATGGACTCTGCTGTTGGGTATGAAATCTTGAAACCACTTCTTGGGTTTGGGTTTAGGGTCCTTGCAGTGACACCAGACTTGTCATTTTTGTTCAAGGACACCCCGGCCGAATCGTGGTTCGACGAGTTCAAGAGGGGTAAAACGGACCCGGGCGAAATCTCATTCGCGCAGAATTTGTCGAACCTGATCAGGCTCGCGGTTTTGTACAAGTACAGCGGGGTTTATTTGGACACGGATTTCATTGTCTTGAAGGATTTCTCGGGGCTAACGAATTCGATCGGCGCGCAAAGCGTAGACGCATTTGGTAACTGGACAAGGCTAAACAATGCGGTTCTTGTTTTCGACAAGAACCACACACTCCTACATAAGTTCATGGCGGAGTTCACGTCCACTTTTGATGGAAACAAGTGGGGGCATAATGGACCGTACTTGGTTTCCCGAGTGGTTGGGAGAACGCCGAAAGGACAAGATTGTAATTTCACGGTCTTACCGCCTATCGCGTTTTACCCGGTGGATTGGATTAGGATATCGGGGCTTTTCGCGAACCCGGTTAGCCGGGTTAATTCGAAATGGGTGGAAGCCAAACTGGCGCAGCTAAGTAGGGAGAGTTATGGAGTTCACTTGTGGAATAGGGAGAGTAGTAGATTGAAAATTGAAGAGGGCAGTATTATAGGAAGATTGATTTCTAGTAACTGTGTTATTTGCAAAAACATATACAGTTCTTGAACATAGAAGCCCCTAAGCTGAATTGGCTAAGCTTTTCTTCAGCTATGGGAGGGACATACTTGTAAAATAGGAAAGAATTTGGGCAAAATATTTGCCAATGTATCTTGTATCTTTTTTTCTTTTTCTTTTTTGAATTTTCAGTAGATACGTGTCAAATTGTTTTGATTGATCATTTGTCTTAACGAGCACAAAAAGTAATGACCAAGAACAAAAAAAAGTTCGCTAGAGACGAAAGGAGTTATTCCCACTTTCGTCAACTATGTTAGGGTGTTACTTCGACGTACGGGAAGAAGATAATGAAGAACAGGACGCATAAATTAACAAATCCACAGGGGATCCATAGAATCCTTGAAATCTCACAAAACTTGAGGAAAATCTCATCCAAAATATAAAACCTCCAGTCAGATTATGCACATGGGAGGGAGGGATTTCGCAAAATTGAAATTTGTCCAGTGATTAGGTGACGAAGGTTGATTTATATTGGTTTCGCAAAATTGAAATGGACATGGTGTGTGTGACAGGGTTTGATCTTTATTTTTTACAGGAATTTGTTTAGTGTTTCTATCTTTGATTGACACAGCTAGCTGAAAAATCGGAACCCACTTAGGTGTAAAAACAATTGAATCCACTTACGGAGAATGCAATGGCTACCAAGCTACGACCATATTAGTATTAGATGCGAAATTATATAAAAAAAAAAATTTACGTGTCTATAGTCCAACTTTTCTAAAACTTTACCATGATCACACTTATTAAAAAGTAAAAAGAATTCAATGAAAACAGAAGAATACCTCAATAAAATTAAATAGTCTAAGTATCAAGTCAAAGTTGGAAATATTTTTAATATTTTAAAAAAAGTTCTACAATTTGCCGAATTTTACTTTTCAAGTGTGTCTACGGTAGATGTATTCAGAAAAATTAGTAAAGTTTTTAGAAAAGTTGGACTATAGACAAAAAAAAAAAACTTAATTCAGTAGGATATATATATGTGTGGGTCCCATTCCGGGATCCCACACGAACGATCCAAACCGTTGATTATTTTGAAAATACTTTTTTGAGTTAGCCCTAAAAAATTCAACTCAATAGGATATATGTAAGTGCCCGATCCAATCGTTTAAGGTTTCATTAAGATTATAGGATTTTAATCTTGTAAGTGTCCGTCAACAAAAAAAACCCCTGAACTTTTTCTTCTTTTTTTGAGTTATGCCCAAAACGACGTCGTTTTGGGCACTTAACGGACAAAACCGCTGTTAAGTTCATCCGTTAGGCCTCCTCAGTAAAAAACGTGACGGAATTGGACGGCAGGTGCTTTTTTGTTGACGGAATATAAAGTTCGGGTGTGGTTTTGTTAATAGTTAAAGTCCGGGTGTTAAATCGCTAATTGTCGAAAAGTTCAGGGGTCTTTTTGAAATTTTCCCAAAAAGTTACATGCAAATAGCAAACACCAAAGTAACCAACAGTCAAGCACCGTATTGGTGTGGAATATTAACTAGCAAAAACATAAAAGTTCAAAATTGACACTTAAGCATAGTCTCAAAATTGGGAGGCAACTGTACCAAAAAGTCACCACTGTACCACTATTCCGAACCAACACTAAATGCAAAATAGAGTTTATCGCGTACCTTGCTCCATGTGAATAAATAACATAACAAGAGGTGACCTATGGAAACCAGATGATCACTTGTGGAATAGGGAGAGTAGTGGATTGAAAATTGAAGAGGGCAGCATTATAGGAGGATTGATTTCCAGTAAATGTGTTATTTGCAAAAACATATGCAGTTCATAGACATAGGAGCCCCTAAGCTGAATTGGCTAAGTTTTTCTTCAGCTATAGGAGGGGCATATTGTTGTGAAATAGGAAAGAATTTGGGCAAAATATTCTTGTATCTTTTTTTTTTTTTGATTAATCATTTGACTTAATGAGCGTAAAAATTTATGACCAAGAGAAACAAAAAGAAGTCCGGTAAAAACAAAGTCTGGGAGAGATTCCATAGAATCCTTGAAATCTCACAAAACGGAAAATCTCATCCAAAATATAAAACCTCCTATTCGGATTATGCAAATGGGAGGAGAGGATTTCACAAAATTGAAATGTGTTAGACGCAGCAGAATTCACGAGAAAACAGTTACGTTCTATTTCAAACGTGATAGGTTTTTGAATCCACGAAAGTTCTTAAATCAACAAGAGAAAGAGATTGTGGATCAGTGTTTGGCTGGTTGGGTTAGGGTTTCATGGGCTTTTGGTTTTGGGCTTTAATTGTATTATTGGGTATGCCTTGTGCTGGGCTTCTTTGTTTGTATTTTCTGTACCGGGCTAGGCCATTAGGGGTTTTGGGCTATGCCCATTAGGTGTTTTCGGGACTTGCCCATGAGGTGTTTTAATTCCTTCAACCTCGGTTGGAGTCCCTCCCTTCTCCCTCAACTTGATGTACCCTGTGTCAAGTTTTGTTAATAAAATTTAATTGCCGAGCAAAAACAAAAAAAGAGAAAGAGATTAAACTCAGAATTGTTATTGATTAAAAACTACTAAAATAAAGAAATTACATGACCTTTTATATGGAAACCTTATCAAACACTACTAAAAAATAAAGTATCCAAGAAATTAGGGAAACTATTAAAATTGAAAACTAAAAAGAAAAACAAGACTTTCCCAACTGGAATTAACATAAACGGAAGTATACGCTAATACTAATTCGTAATCTAATTATTTCTTAATATAGCAAAAATACAAAATTGAAGGCCTCTAAAAAAAGGAATTTGGCCGAAATTCACCATCAGTCATGCCAAGTTTGGGTCAATTCCGGACTCGCCAATAAATTGTAGAATTTGGCAATTTTCACTTAAAACCTGTTTGGGACCCCGAGGCTTCTGTTGGTCAAATTGATTCATAGAATTGAGCCCCCACTTGTCCTATATCATGTGTGCAATGATTAGGTGACCCGGCTTGATTTATCTTGGTTTTGCAAGTTAGAGCAAAAACAGCAGCTAAGCCAAAAATTTGGCCACAATACCTTGTGTACAATACATATAGCCAGAAGCTGGGGGGCTGCTGCACAGCCAAGTGCTGTGCAGCGTGCTGTGCATCCATGGCACGGCCGCGCCGGCCATTTTCCGGCGATCCGAGACGTTCACCGGATACCTCTCGTTGAGTGCTATAAGTGTTTAAAAAATCAACTTGGTCGGATATTGTTAAGTGCCTAATCGGAACACAAATAGATTGAAATGAAATGGAACACAAATGTACATAAACACTGGATTCAAATCAATAAACCCATTTTTTTCAATCTATTTGTGTTCCGATTAGGTACTTAACGATATCCGATCAAGTTGATTTTTGGTACACTTATAGTACTCGACGAGGGCTATCCGGTGAACGTCTCGGATCGCCGAAACGTGGCCGGTGCGGCCACGCTTTGCGGCTGCACAGCACGCTGCACAGCACTTGGCTGTGCAGCACCCCCCCAGAGTCCCATATAGCCACTCTGTCACCATCAACACTCCAACAACCTATCCATTTTACCTTACCTTTTATTAAAATATTATTTTTTTGCTATATATATACACACACACACGCATACACACACAGACGACACTGTTCATCGTCATCTACCTTTACCTTTTCGTCGTCGCTCTCGGTCGCCGTCATCGTCATCTACCTTCACCGCCGCCGTCGTCGCCCAGATCGTCGAACAAAATGGCTTCAAAATAGCTGTCGATCGTTGCCGTCGCTCGTCGCCGTCCCATACCCATCGCCGTCGTTCGTCGACATGTGTGTTCGTCGCCGTCGATCTGGTATGGGGGTGTCGATCTGGTTTGGGGGAGAGAGAGAGAGAGAGAGAGAGAGAGAGAGAGAGAGAGAGAGAGAGAGAGAGAGAGAGAGAGAGAGAGAGAATAAAAAAGTAAATGGCTGGTGAACAGTGGTAAGCTAAAGATAGACAAGTACTGTAGCCCAATAAGGAATCTAAGCTATAACATACAACCTGTTGCAGTTCTTAGCTATTTTACCCATGTTCACCCATTTAGACTACCTGCTGCACTTGCTCTTAGCAGCGTGATGTACAATTGACATTGTGTATGCGACAGGGTATATATATATATTTTTATTCATTATACATTCAGATAGACAATGGTCATAGCAATTTCTAGTTGAAACATAGACAATGTGTTGCCGGAAGTTCTTGAAAGTGAAGGCAAACACATATAGAATATACACAAATCACTCACTCACATTTTTATGTAAACCAAATACGCACTACAAAGTTATTAACAATAGCTCACATTGACACCGTTTTATCCCGATAAGCAATGCTACATGCACTATCTAGTATAGTAACTATTACACTAAATGTACACATGGCACTACCACATTAATGCATTATTGAATACATGGATAAACTCATCCCCTAAAAAAGTGCCACATACGCATTTAGTATAATAGTTAATTTGTATACTACTCCTAGTTAGTATCTGTAGTATTTCTGTTATTCATATAGCCAAGGCTCGTAGCAATTTTAGTTGAAGTATTGAGCCAAAGCCAAACAGAAATCTTTGAACTGCCATGGAGAAGCAAAATACACCTTAGCCACCAATGCTTACTATACTCGGATGCTTTCGGCAAGTGTCACTGAAATAGCAGTCCCCTAGTGCAACTTCCTCACTCAGCTTGTTGAATAGATTATAAATGTCCTTGTACTTGTCCTCGACCAAGTAGTTACGTATAACTTTGGCTTCTCTAAGCACTTGGACGTCTTTCTCAGAGTTAATTGACATGCCTGTGAACATTGCGTATGAAGTGAAATGCTGCGAAACATTAGGGCACAACTGTTCAAAGCCAACGAGGTTTCCAAGGAATGGCTCCATGTGGTCGCGTATAATGAGAGTCGATATTTCAAATGTGGCCCTATGAAACCACCAACATAGCCGTTTAGGTTCTCTGAACTTGACATCAAATAGATTATTTTTCTCAATGGGTACAAACTTAACTCCTTCATAGCTTGAAGGAACTTCACCTCAATAGGAAAGGCCTGATATAACTAAAACAAGGCCTACTCAATGACTGATAGGCCACAACGAACCTAGCCAAATGTTTTAGAGATGCTTGTTCGGCCTAGGAAAGAACTTTTCCCTGCTTGGTCTACTTGAAACTATGTTGGCGCTTTTTGATAAGTCCAAAATATTGAGATGAAGCAATCCCTATTTCACATAGTGTTAGTCATTTATCTTGCTAAATTAGATATTATTGTTATCTTTTTAATTTTTATATTGAATTAATAATTTTGTAGGAAAGAATGATAATTCTACTCATTTTAGCCGTGGGAACAAAGAGCGCACACGCGTTTACAAATTGGAGTGGCCTGTAACACCAAATAGTGGGGCCAATTTCAGAAGCTATCAAGGAATGTGGTTTTTACCTTCTAAGAGGAAGCTAATATTGGAAAAAATCTCCACATGCAAATTGATCAGTTGAACCAATGTGGAAAGTAAAGAATGCAAAAGGAAGAATTTGAAAAGGAAAAGAATTCTCTCTTTCTTATAATGAAGATTTTTGGGAATTCCTATATAAGGATGCATCACGACATTATAAGGGGACTTCGGCTTGGAGGCTGCTGAGGCAATTGGAGATAATTCACCCGCAGTTGCGGCTGAGACCACGACCATGGCTGGAAAAAGAGAAGAAACCTCCATGAGAGGCTAGACTTTTAGGCTAGGGTTGAGGATGAAGCCTCACGTTTTGTAGTAAGTATTTACGTACTCATTATTTATTTTCCGAATGTATGTTTTAATTGAATAATTGCTCCAATCTCATATTAATTAATTTAGTAATTTTGGATATGGATTCAATCATGTTTTTTCCATGATTTGAGATTGCTAGTTAATTATTCAGCCCTGTTATGCAAGTTTGATTTCAAGCACTGGATATCTTTTGTGATTTGTTTTCGAAACGGATACATATGATTTTTTGGTCTTGAACATTAAGGCGAGGAGGAGCGGACATAAGTTATTTTTCTAAAAGGTCTTAACGATGACATTTTCTACGGTAATAGAGTTTAGCCACCAAATTACTGTGAAGAAGGGTATGAAAATAAATAAGAGTTTGTGAGTAATTGCTATGAATACGTGAGTGTGGATTCTGAAACCTTATTTACTTTTTCCATATCGGGTTCATTAATTGTTTATTTGCTTTTACATTTGCTTGTTTAGTTTTTAGTCTACAAATCAATTCACAACTTTTTGGAACTAGGTTAGGGTTAAATCAATTTTGGATTATTTAGTTTTCCGATTAAAAAACACAAGTCTCTGTGGATTCGACCTCGCACTTGCATAACTATACTATCAATCCAATTCGTGCGCTTGTGAGTACATTACTTTTGTGCAAGCCAATTGAATAAGACTCTCTTTTCATGTGCCCCACCAGTCCAATGCTGGTGCCATTCTACAAATTCAAGGCAACAGGCCTTCGCATGTAATGCCTTTTGGCAGGTTGGACAATGCCAAAAGATCTTCATTAACTTGGGGAGGAGGAGGATTAACTGGGGGAGGAGGAGGATCTCTGACTACAAATGAATCAAGATAAAGCCCTGCATGTCGTTCCTTCTATTCTACAACAGGCGCGACATGCAATTCAGGCCTTCCCTCATGACTGATGGTAGCTAGGACTAAATTGTTATTGACTCATATTAGGTCTGATTTTGGGGTATAGCTCTTGCTCTCTTTGCATTGAACCAGGTGCGACATGCAATTTAGGCCTTCCCTCATGACTGATGGTAGCTGGAAATAGCTTATTGTCCAAAAGTTCTTGAAAAACTTTTGAATGTTGGTTGTTGTTATTAGGCCTTAAATCATTCCCTTAATCATATTGTTTGTTGTTCTGGCCTTTCTGCTATTCGTGAGTCTTCAAAGGCTTGAAATGAGACATTTGTCCCCCCCCCGAGTGTGGTGTCTTGCCCCTCGAGTGCATAGCTTTTCGAAGTTGAGGCCTCAGAAAAACCTGGAGGCCTGCTTAGCTCACTAGAAGTTTGTTTAGACGCACTCAGGCCTGAAGTTGAGCTTGAAGCAACAAACTTTAGTACCGATGAAGGTGAAGGAGTAGACTTCAGTTTGGCCATGGTATTGTTAAAATTTATTCAGGATTCCTTGTGTGCTTCGGCATAGGCCTATTCATAGGCTTTGCTTTTGCAGAGGCCATTTGAGATTCTTTGAGTGCTTTAGAGGCCCTTTTTTTTTTTTTTTTGACTGATTTTGCAAGCCTATCCAGAATTGCACGCTAAGAAATTTCCTACGAAAGTCCTTCATAGAACTGATTGCTCAGAATCTTCCCTCTAACTTGTTATTCAATGGCCTGTGTAGGAAGATCGCCAACCCTACCATTTTGGAATTCATGTGGTTCGGGCAGGCCTAGTTAGACTTTGCCTTAAGGAGATGGTTGAACCCATTATGCCATTGGTGGCTCTCATCTTCAAGCCTATCAACTTCATTTTCAAGCCCTTGGATTGCATGGTCATATTGGTTTAGTGCGTTGAAATACCAATCCCCCATGAATGACGAAGGGTTGAGTCGTCACTTTTCTCTGTCAAGACGATGAATTTCATTCTCAAGCTTGTCAATCTCCTCATTGCACAAGCGGAATGCTTCTTCATAGCACCGAATCTCATCATCCAACTCAACATATTAAATTAACATGTGGATAAATCGGCGTGATACCCCTTGAAAACGATTGGGGTCCCACCAGACGTGTCAAAATGTTTCTCCATTTTTGGAAAAAAACCAATAGCGTATATACGTAGGCGGTTGTTGCCCGGGCGTGCCAAGACTTGTTGACTTCAAATGTTGAAAATGTTGATTCTTGTATTTATAGGCAGCACCTCACTTGGAAAAGCCGAGAAGTTTTCATTCTGCGAATTATCTCCAATTGTGCGTGTCTCACTTCTCTTGTTGGTGGTTTGTAGCAATTGCTGTTTTCACGCATTATGGAGATCATTGGTGGTAGTTGAGTAGAATATCAACCCCACGTGGAAACAAGGAAGCAAACCCATTGTAAACAGGAACATACACTATGTGTTGGTGGAAGTTTTTGGAATTGAAGGCACACACAAAGAGAATATACACAAATCATATATACACTCACGTTTCTATTTAAACCACATCATACGCTTAGGGCATCTGTAAGTGGATACCTAAAAGAGTATCCTAAAGTGCTCTAACTAGTTAGCTAAGAAAAACTCAAACAATGGTCTCTAGTGGACAAAAAATGACTCCCTAAAATCTTAGGTGTCACCTCTCTCTCTCTAAAGTACCCTAAGTCACTACCTAAATTTCGGGAGAGACTTAATAAGAGAGAGAAATAGGAGAGAGATAGAGAGAGAGAGAGAGAGAGAAGGAAAGGAGGAGAGAGAAGGAGGAGAGAGAGAATGACTTTAATCCTTAGTTTGGACGAGCGGAATCTTGAGTAGGAATAGGAATATGATTACCGGGAATCAAATTCCCGGAAATTTTCTTGGGTAGGAATAGGAATATGATTACTGTGAATTGAATTCCCGGGAATTTGATACATGGAGGAATGACATTTTGATGTTCTGATTAATTCAGTAATCTTATGTGGGAAACAATTATTTTGGAAATTTTTTAAAGTCAACATTCCCTTTTCTTAATGAATGAGCCAGAAATCTGAGATTCCCATGGCGTAAGGGAGGGATCAGATTCCCACTCAGTCTAGGAATGTGATTCTTGGTTGAATATGTCATCAGGAATCACATTCCTATTCCTGCATCTGCCAAACGTTGGAATCAGAAAAGTCTGACATCACATTCCTATTCCTGTCTGTTCCAAACGTTGGAATCACGGGTAGAAGGTATCACATTCCCACTAAAGTGCATTCTTAATTACCTAGCTAACTAAGTTCTTAGCACACAAAATAGGCAACCACATATGCTTAAGTGTACACTTTAACAAACATTTTTTAGGTAGTCCACTAGATCGAGATGCTCTTACGTTTTTGTTTAAACTAATTAAATGAACACTGCAAGCCTTTCTCTCACTTTTCAATATTTCACACACTGTTTCACACGTAGCACACTCTCAACATAGACTTGTTCAGATACATGGATAACAATATTCACACTTACACAGACTTATTCATATATATGAAATTACAATACTCACACTTACATAGGCTTACTCAAACACACAACGCTTACAGCAATTCTAGTTGAACCATTGACAATGTTCATGATCATTGGCATTGGTGCTTATCTAAGTAAATTGTGGATGAAATTAGTAATCTGTATCCCGAAAGCGATCAAACCCAAACAGAAACCTATGAACCTCCACGGCGAAGCAACATATGTAAGTCTCCAGTATGCCATATACCTTGGCCACCAACGCTTACTATACTCGAATGCTTTTTGGCAGTCTTCCTCGAAAAAGAACCCTGCTACGACTTCCTTGCACAGCTTGTTTGCAAGTTCAGAGACGTCCTTGTCCGTGCCCAAGAAGTTGCGTATAACGTTGGCTTTACTAAGCACATCGATGTCTTTCTCAGAGTTAATTAACACATCCATGAGTTTTGCGTATGCCGTGATGTACCGTGGAACCCCAGGGCGGAACTGTTCAAAGGCAATGAGGTTTCTAAGGAATGGCTCCGTGGGGTCGTGTATATTGAGAGTCGGGATTTCAAATGTGGCCCTATGAAACCACCAGCGTATGCCTTCAGGTTCTCTGAACTTGACGTCAAATAGATTGTTTCCCTCAACGGATACAAACTTGACTCCTCCGTAGTCGAGCTCTGATGCACGAACCTCTAATGCACTAAACTTCTTGCTTACCTTAGAAGAATTTTTCTTATTTTCACATTGATCACCTGGACCGTAATGATCGTGTAGTACATGGAGAATATGATCGTAATCATGATTAGCGTTCCTTGGCTTGTTTCTTACATGTTCAATTTCTTTTTCAGAACCACAAACCTGAAGGACACAGCAGTCACTAGGCGAACACGAACTAGTAGTTTTCTTCTCGTTACCACTAACTTTGCCTTCTGGACTCATAATGTCGCGAAAGTACGAAACGACATACTTGGTGAGTGTTAACTTCTCTCCCCCGGGGATCTTATCGCCAGGGATCTTTTCCAGTGTGATATTGAACAAATCCTCAAGCACGAAGAAAGGAATCTGGTTCTCAAATTGTAGCAAGTCCTGTTTGATAATGCTGGCATTCAAAATAATACCGAGAATAGGATCTCTGTTGCAATCCTCTCCTTCATTAGTGGGCTGGTGAAGTTGAACGCTGCTACTCGAGGCCTGAGACAAAAAAATTTAAGTGATGCCAATTAATCTGTCATACATTTTTGTTAAAAAAATATTATATATATCGTTTCCTGCTTTTCAGAAAGCAAAATTACAAATCAAATTTGTTACATATCCAGCTTTACCTAACAAATGTTTGGATATGTTATTATGACTGGTTTATTCTATGGTAGACCGTGAAACTTTAACTGTAAAAAATAAAGTAATCTTGAAACAAATTTAAATTTGTTTTTGCGCTGTTTAAAAAATCTGTGTGAGTACTTTCGAACCAATGGTTTAAAACCCGGAATCAGAAAAGGAATCAGATGCGAATAAAAAATATCATCAAAGGTATAATAATATATTATAAAATAGTTCATGTTGATAATAATAATAAAAGAATGAATGAAGTTTGTATCCGTTGAGGGAAACAATCCGTCCCTTTTTTAAGTGCGTTGTTTTGTGAAATCTTACTTACTTATTAAAAAAATATTATTATTATTTCTTTCACATTAACTTTTATCTCCATTTTTAAAAATTATCCTTCACTTTTTCCCCTTTAACTCTTTATCAACTAATTTTTTAAAAGGGCAAAATAATAATTATACAAACTCTTAACCATTTATTTTTTAAAACACACATTTATTAAAGGACAACCCAAAATAGAATACTGACACTAAATAATAATTTTTTTCTAAGGGTTTTCTATTGTCGGCCCGCTGGGCTAAGACAACAAAAAAACAAAAAAAACACATACTTTCTCCAATGTACTTTTTTTTACTTTCTCATGCACTTTTACACATTCATATACACTTTTCACACATTTTCATTCACTTTTTAAGCCTTATAATCAGCCCATTGAGTGGATTTTAAAATTTTCCTTTTTCCAAAGGTTTGCAAGTCTGGGGAGTACTAATTTCTAGAGAATCGCACATCAGAATGGAACTTTGGGCAACTTTCTTTTCGCGACGTATCTTTATGGTGGTAGTTACATCAAAAAGAATTCTCCCGAGTCAATATATCGAAAATTTGATATGTACGCACACCAAGCGTACGCAATATGTACGGACGGTGCATCTTAACCATCCGTGCGTATTTTCAATGATCTGGATTTTAAATCTTACATGGAAGAGTTTTTCTAAAATCCGGACCGTTGATTCCTGAAATGGACGGTCCAAATGTGTTCGTGTGCGTACATACATGTGTGTGTACGTACGCGTAGCTTGGTTGTCAATATATTAGAGCAGATGGTCCTAATTACGATTTTTGAAATTGACATAATTATACATACGAGGCATCGGAATAACAAAATTGCATTTTGGTCACCTTGTATAAATACATGTAAAATCACGAGTAATTATTCAGTGCTCCTAGGGCACCGTCACCGTGCCACAGTGTCTGAAAATCCTTTATTGCAAACATTGAATCTATACACTTAGTCGTGTGACCTATATAAATGTATGGTGATAAAGGCCCTTTGCAGTGCCGCAAATTATTGAATAATTTTTCAAGTATTAGTGAAACGAATGATTGGCTCCAAGTCGAGCTCTTTAACAGGCTAAGGATGGGTTCGGAATTTGTGGGCAAAAAAAAATGGGGAGAAAATTTAAAAAAACTTCCATCAATTGTTTGGTTCATAGAGAAAGAGAGGGAAATTTTTTTAAACAATCAATTTTCATTCCCAGTTTTGTCTTCATTATTTTCTTTTCTTTTCGTTTTTCATCCCCAAATTCCTAACATAAAGAAATGCAAATTCTAGGTGTGGTCTATTCAGACGTGAAAAATGTAAAAAAATTAGGCTTATAAGAGTCTAAAAAAATATTATACTCCCTCCGTCTCTTTTTTATTGTCGACTTTTCCATTTTGGGAAATGTGAATTTTGAAACGTTAATAGGCAAAATTTTGTATAACAGTATCGATTTTTTTTCTGTCTTTTCGGATGTTAATAAGTTAAATCCTACAGACAAACAAATGATTAAATATGTATTGTACAAACCTAAGAAAATAATTTGAAACATGTATGGGCTTCTTATGAAGTATAAGCAGTTTTTGGAGCCTTCCCGAGTCCATTTGATAGTCGGAGCCGTTGATATTTTAGACCTCGCCAAGAAATTTAGGCAAGTGAAAATCCAAGTTCATCAAATATCGTCTACCACATTTGTCTCTAGAAAAATAGGTCGTTCCTAAAAACATGGGATCCGGGGGGCCTGTTGTCCGTGGGGGTTGGCAGGCCCTGCCGACCCCAAGGGGCAGCAGAGCCCCCCTCCAAAAACATGGGTTTGTCTAGTGTTGCGATATTTTCTAAACCCATTTTTTTGAGATCCACTTAATTCAAATTTTGACTTGTCTAACATTTTCAACGAAGTCTAAAATATTCTACAGTTCCGATCATAAAAAACGAAACAGGGAAGAGTACGAAAATTGCTCAGACATGACCATCCAATCCCTTCAAGGGATTGGAGAGGATCTCATCCCTTATAAATTCCGTCGTGTGGTCGTAAATACTTTTGTTGCTAAAATTGCAAGTAGACTAGTGATATATAAGTGATGGTTTCAATTGGTATTTGTAGGAATGGTAATATTTAAGTGATTCTTTTGAAATCTTATAATGTTGTTTATTGTTTAGAATTTTTTTCTTCTTGATAAGCAATCGTATTTGTTTTTTGCAAACGTAATAAATGCAATTTACATCTCTTATTTTGGGTTTATAAAGGCTCAAAAGTCAGAGTCGGTCCTGCTCTTAACCTTTATTGCAAATGACGTACCTTAACACGTAGGCAGTGGGACAAGTACAGAAGTTCGAGGATGAAGCAACCATCGAACAGCATCATTTCCGCCATGTCATGGTCACTCACCGTGAGTTCTGCGGCATAGTATTTCTTGGCCTGGCCAACGCGCTCCTCCATTTTTGTCGCACATTCTTGTAGTACCCGGCGGAATTTCGCATCTCTATCCTCCACTCCTTTGGCCAGTCGTGCTACTAGAGAATGGGTGTAACAGATTTTCCGGTCTTTCAGAGGTTTCCCGAGCTGTTCGTTGTCACGGTGAAGAGGGCCGATAGCGATGAGTTGAGGGATGTAAGCACTTTCGCTCAGCTTAAGAAGATCTTTGGGCACCTTGTGAATGCAAGCAGAAGAGAACAAGGATTCGGTTTTCTTGCAACCTTCGGCGATTGTTTTTTCAAGGCTCTCAAGATTTAATTTAACCTTACCCCCATTCTGCTCTTGAATAGTCATTTTTAGCTGACTGGAAATATTGTTTTTGATAAATGAAATCAAGAAAGCAATTTTCTTGTTTTGGGCATTGTTTTTTGGGGGGGTGAAAGAGGCTTAGGAGTGTAATGGGTTTGAGCATGCAAAGAACCCCGGCTGGCATCGTCTATATATAGAGGGCTCATCCATTTTCATTGGCATATTACTGTTATTATGATTATTATTGATGACAATTGATGCAGATGAAATATGAGGAATTTGTTATTTTAGTTATATAAATTAGTATTGTTACTCTTATTCAAGACGGAGCTAGGGGCGAATTTTTTTCCCAAAATACTTTGCAGGAGCGAATATATATAATTTATAGGAGATTTTTTTTCCCTATATAATAGTAGAGTTTTTTTTTTAGGGGCGACCACCTCTGCAGTTGCCTCCCTCTGGCTCCATCATTTCTCTTATTGTTTTCATTTTAAATTCCATATTAGTAAGCATCGAATTTTAGTGATGGATATTAGCCTAGGGTATTTTGTTTCCTTGTTTTAGATGATTTGATTTTCCTTCTTATTAATTACTAAGTCAATAAGACAAAGAATATTTACTAATTCTGCTATTTCAATACTACTATAAATAAAGAAAATTGAATTTTTACTTAATATTGTTTGTTCAAAGAGGGAGTACCTTTGACTCACACGTGTTTGTGTTTTTTACTTGCAAAATAATTGCATAAAAAAAGAGGCTTTGTTGCACCAACCACCTTCCGATCGTGCTTTGCGCCCCTCGGTCGTCGATCGTGTTTTGAACAAATCGGATGTATTTTGATTTTTTACCGGTAAAAATAAATTAAAATTCAATTAAAATTGTTGAACGCATCTGAGCCATCCAAAATACGATCGGATGGCCGAGGGGCATATCGCACGGGGCACAGCACCCGAATCCCTCCAGATACGATGAGTTTCTTGAAGAGCACGATTGTGGTGCAGAGGGAATCGAATTACTTTCCTCAAGTAAAAACAACGCGAAGGATCAATCAGTCGAACTTGGACCTTTAAGGAGGACCACTACCCCATATATCAAGATCAAAGGCCTTGTTTGGTTTGCGATCACTGATGCTTACCGCTCACAAGGGAATGAGGACATCCAGCTAAATCACACATTTGGTAAAGTGGATCCTTTTTGGAATTTAAAGGAAGTTACACCAAAGAAATTTATATTTATCACACACCAAGAGCAATTGGGAAGAAAATTATTGTCCTAATTTTTGAAGACTTTTTATTAGAGTTCGATTTTTTTTTTTTTTTTTATCATTCGTTAATCCTAATCTACTCTATCCTAGGGGACTTGGGGAGGGGGATAAGTGCTTATGGGAATCGAACCCTGCCCATGTGCATGTGAGTATAAGAGAGACACCAACTGCACTCAACTCCACTTGCATTAGAGTTCGAATTCGAGAAGCTCAATTTGAAGTTTAAGGCTGAAGCCGACCAGATTCGGCGTTTTAACCTGAAGTATGAGGGATCACTGACTTTTCAATTTTTTATTTTATACATCGTAGTTATATTTTTGTTAATCGGTCTATTTACATGTGCAATGAGAGACCACTAGGTGAATGATTTTCTAGTATAATAAACTGGAGGTATTCAATCATACTCTGTTATAGGTTCGATTTCTCTTGACAGTAAACTTTTGGGGTCACTGGGGATTATGTCCGGTCGTTACCTCCAAGGCCCCGGTATTCAATCATATTATGTTATATGTGGGATTGTCTTGCCAGCAAACTCTTGGGGTCACTCGGGGTTATGCCCTGTCATTACCTCCAGGTGCTCACAAAGACACACACTGGCCTAGACATTCGGTTATTTAAAAAAAAAAAATCATACTATGCTAACCCTTAATTGGCAATTCTGTAGATCCATTTCCATTATTTTGACTTGATAAATTATTTACATTTGTGACTATGTCCAGTTCCTCCTGATGATGGATCTATGAGAATCTGCCAATCCCAATAATAGCAAACGGACTTGAATGATCCTGTATTTAAGTGGAAATTTTTCTGGAAAACTAATGGTAATTTCTTAACTCGAATAATGCATGTGTACGTGCGTGTAAGCCTCTTTCAGAATCATCTCATTGTCTAAAATTCGGAAGAGTGAGAACAAAAGATCGAAGGATTAAGTGACAAAATGATACTATTGGGCTGCATATTTTATGCCAAAACGAGAAAGGCAAACTTATTACTTCTTGCACGCTATACATTCAGATGCAGGGGCAGACAAGGGGGTCCATGCGGTGGTCTGGGTCTCCGCACACCTCTTAATTCTTCTATTATTAGTAGTACATTTTAGGTTTTAGTTGTACAAATTACGAGGGAAGGACCCTTCAAAATTGTTATATGAGTATATGAGGATGACATTTTATTGTTAATTTATGAATACATGTGATTCGATCTCTCCACATAATGAATCCTACATCTGCCACTCTGAATCAGATTGAGCAATTCTAGTGCAAACATACACAATGTTTTGGTGGGAGTTCTTCGAATTGAAGGCACACACTCACGTTTTTATTTGAACCAAATAAACACTACAAAGTTCACCTCACAATATCTCACGCACTGTTCACACACAGCACACTCTCTCCCGAACATAGGCATATCGAGATATATGGAATTACAATATTCACACTTACTCAGACTCATTCAGATAGAAAATGCTTACAGCAATTCTAGTTGAACCCTTGACAATGTTCATGATCATTAGCGTTTATTTAAGGAAACTGCGGATGAAACTAGTAATCTGAATCCCAAAAGCGATCAAAGCCAAACATAAACCTATGAACGCCCACGGAGAAGCAAACTATATATATGTCTCAAGTATGCCATAAACGCTTACTATACTTGAATGCCTTTAGGCAATCGTCATTGAAATAGAACTGCCCTGCTACCCAAGTACAACTTCCATGCACAGCTTGTTGAATAGATCAGAGACCTCCTTCTCTGAGCCCAAGTACCAATGTTGGAAACATGTGTGAAAGATGGAGTCCTACATTGGATAAATAGAAAAAGAGTTGGACCCTAATATACTATTAGATGACTCACCACTTACAAGGTTTAGCCTTTTAAGAGGATATGGGTCATTCAATGTATATTGGGTCCATGTGATGTGTCGGACTCCCCAGATACTCTCCAAGGGATTGGGTCGCGCACCTGGGAAGAACCTCTGGTTGATCAGACTCCTAACAAGTGGTATCAGAGCCAATGGTTGACGATCTAGGGGTGGACTCTCCTGGAAGCATCGGTGGTTGTGGGCTTGCATGAAGACACTCGGAGGAGCAATAAAAATCCATTGTAACTCTTAATAGAGCAAGAAAGTTCCTGGTGCGTGCAACAGGTGGCTGGCAGCAAGGTGGCTCTCGGTGGAGTGGGTACTCTCGATGGAGTAGGAAAAATTTCTGGTGTGTGCAATGCCTAGCTGGCAAAAAAGGTGGCTCTCATAGAGTATGGTAGCTCTTGATGGAGTGGGTGTGTTGCGTTTTTCCCCAAGTTAAATGCCCTTGAAAAAGAAAAGGAAATAGTAAATGGTTTGTTGGAATTGTCTCGGTCAGTGGTTGAGCATAAATGCTTGATATGTATCTTTTCTGCATTGGTATTTGGTGTGGAGTTTAATGCCTTAATGGGTTTTGGTGGGAAGTACTCAGCACACTTTCTTAAGGCCACATCCGGAACCTTCCCATGTGTATTATATATAGTCCTTTTGCTTGTATGTGTTTTTTTGTGAGAGAAGAAAAAAATTACAACAGTGTGTGTGCCGTGTGTGTAGAGAAGAAAAGAGAAAAGTGAGAAAATACTGTCGTGTGTGTGTGAGAGAGAAATTGTGTGAGAATTGGTGAGTGTGGGAGATAAAAATACATGTGAGCATGGGTTTTGCGTTGGATATTTTTTATCTCATTGTAACTCATCCGATATAGTGAAAAGTGTTTTCTCTCCTGTGGACGTACCCGATTTTGGAGAACCACGTAAAATTGTTTGTGTGCTTTGTCTCGGTTTATTTGTGCGTGTTGGCGTGTGTTGTTTGGTCAATCCATAACAGTGGTATCAGAGCTTTGGTATGGCGGGAAAAAGTACCGGGTTTGCTATTGAGCTTTTTAATGGCCACAAAGATTTCACTCTTTGGCAACAAAGGGTGAAGAAAATGTTGAAGAGCGAAGGTTTGACGAAGACACTCAAGAAAAAATCGGAAAAGACGGAAGACATGACAGATGCTAAATGGGAGGAGATGACAGAGCTTGCAAATAGCACAATCCAATTGTGTCTTGGAAATAGCATGCTTCGGGAAGTCATCAATGAAACGGATCCGGCGGAACTTTGGGCAAAGTTGGAGAGTAGATAGAAGTCGAAGTTTTTAACGAATCGGTTGTCGTTAAAGAAACGATTGTATGGGTTAAAAATGTCCGAAGGAGGAATTTTAATGAGCACTTGGATGAATTCAATCCGCTAATTACGGAGTTGGATGCCATTGGTGCAAAGATCGAAGAGAAAGATAAAGCGATACTCTTGTTGGTTACGTTGCCGTCGTCGTATGAGCATCTTCGGACTACCTTGCCACTCTCCTATCTCATGAGTCGATGCGAAGAAAGGAAGGAAAAGGAGAGTGAAAGATTTTTGGAGGAACGTGTTGTGGTTGCATCCAATGGTGGTCAAGACTGGGGTAGGAAAATCGAGAGGCAAGGTGGATAATTTTGGAGGGCCCGTTCACAATCAAAGGGGCGTTCACACTCACGAGGTGTTGAGTCGCAAGGTGGTGAGTCTCGATGGGTTGATAATAGGAAATGTTATTTTTGTGAAGAAGAGGGACACATAATGAAGTTTTGCCCAAAACTCAAAGCAAAGATAGAGAAGGAGAAAGGGAAGGAAAACTCCGAAGCGGCGATGGTTGAGAGTCTTGTCATATTGAATCTTCTAGTTAGCTCAAGCGGTCTGTCCAAGTGGCTCAAGCGACCTATTTAACCTTGCTGATTACTACATAGACTCCAACTCACCACTCAAACAACTAACTAGCATTTACAAAGGATTTCAATTACGTGAAAACGTCATGAAATTAGCCAATCACAATTAGGGAACTTACAGTGGATTTCAGCCAAATTCCTTTGTTTAGACCTTCAATTGGAAGTGTTCGCTATTTTAGAAACTATTTAGATTTTCAATTACCCTTACCAAATAATCAATTACTCTTACCGAATAATTCCGTTTTACTTATTTACAATAGGGAAAGTCTAATTTTTCTTTCTAGTTTTCAATTTTAGTAGTTTCGTTAAATTTCAGGATACTTTATTTTTTTGCAGTGTTTTGTTGGGTTTTCCTATAAGAGGGTTTGTAATCTCTTTCGTTTGGTATCTGCCAATTAATAAACAAACTCTGAGAATTTTCTCTTTTTCTCTTGTAGATTCAAGAACACTCATGGATTTGAGTACCTATCTTTGTCGGGAATAATATGCTAATTATTCTATTGTGAATTCCGCTGCGGCAACAAGCATGCGTTCATTGCATGAATGCCGCTCACTAGTGATAAACAAATGTAATGACCTGGTGAAATATGGAATGGGTATGCCCACCTAATTAATAGGAGTATGAACTTATGTGTTGGTGGTCTGTTTTCGAATACAAAAGTGTGGAAAAAGTTAATTTGCTGGGATATAACATTCTATGCAATCTAGTGGTCTCTATGGCTGCAAAGAAACCATGTGGTGTTCAGAAATAAAACTCTCAATACTATGGAGTTGGTGGACTATAAAGTCAGTGGTCTCTTTGTGGACAAAAACTTGTCTTGATTTAAAAAGAGTACTCTACTGAGGATTTCAAAAGGTGCTTACAAGGTATTAGAAGTTTGAGAATGCTGAATGCCAAAACTGATTGAATATGAGAAACTATAGCAATGTGGATGCATGGTGAGTGGGCAAGCGTTACTGAGCAAAAATGGTACTTTTTGAAAATTTTGAGATCTGATGAAGCTGGGCCAAATTGGAAGGAGGTTGTCATGTTTCAAAGTAATGGGCCAGAGATTCCATGAATAATTGGATGCATGCCTGAAGATGGAGATTTTTGTTTTGTTTGGTACAGTTCAGGAATGAAGCTGATTGGTGAATCTCAGAGGATCTCTTCTTTTGTTTTGTGTATGTTTTGGGAGATTTTTGTATACTCCTATCATTTATGCTTTCTGTTTGGATTGGTACCTTGCCAATCCTTTTGCTATTTTGTTACCTTCTCCCTTTTGGGTCCTATGTGACATATAATTGTCGGTTTGTGAATGTGACAATCTAGTTAAGATTTTCGTATTTCCATTATGATGGCATCTTCTTAATAAAAGATTTCTTTTTGCCGATAAAAAAAGAAAAAGAAAACTATACCCTAATTTTCGAACACCGCTCACTAGTGACAAATAAACTAATAATTGATTCATCCTCGATGGATGATTTTGCGGACACATCTAATTGTTATGATAGTAATAGTAATTGGGCTTCAATTTCACCAATCTTTTCATGATTTTATCGATGATATCAAAAAAAAATAAGGGTTAATTGCTTCTTTCGTTTATTCAGATGGGTGGGACATGTTGTCTAAGCCGCACAATTATTTTATTGTAACTTTTTTACATTTGGTTATTCTCAAATTATTAATTGTTACAGATTTCGTAAATTTGCTAATTTATCTTCTTTATCGATGTGGGCGTGAGGTGAAGTGAAAGAATCTCGCATAATCTCCTAACCATACACCTTGTGGAAACACGTCTTCTAATTAATGGAAAAGTCAAAAGGCACTAACTAATATTCTAACTAATGCGTGCTAAATGTACATGTGACATATTTTAACGGATGAGTGCATTTACGTATTGCATGACATGTATACTTTCAGTGTAATAGTTAATTATTAATTTCGAATGCATTGTATTTTAGTACATATGATTAAAGTTGAATTTTCAATAATGTAATTTTAACATTTTTGATATTTTCAGTATTCTGGTATTCATATTCTAATTTTGGTATTCATATTCTAATTCGCGAAGACACAGAAAATATTATAGTCACGTCACCCTAAAAGCATGTTATCCTGCACCCACTTTTCAGACGCATCAATGCATGGTTGCAGGAACGATCGTTCAAATCATAACAAAAGTACTTTGTTTGGTAGTGTCAAATTATTGTAAAAGATACTCCCTCCGTCCCTTTTTAAATGTGTTAGGGGTGTTTTGGGTAAAAAAATCAACTTAACTTTTTATTTTGTCTTTATTTGATTTTTTTGCGTTTGTTAGTTTTACATTGATTTTTTGAGTATTATTGGTTCGTCTCGGCGAGAGGAATCCAAAAATATAAAAGATTATGACTAGAACTCTCAATTTTTTGAATAAGATTGAAAAAAGTGTAAAAAGCTGTTTTTTTTTACTTATTTTGTCTTTATTCAAAAAAATTTATGATTTGATCACAATTTTTTACTTTTTTGATTCTTCTCGCCGAGACGAACCAATAATACACAAAAAGTTGATGCAAAACTAAAAAACACGAAAAAAAATCTAATAAAGACGAAAAATAAGCCAGCTAACTTTTTAGGCCAAATCACCCCTTACTTCGTAAATCTAACTTATTAAAGAAATATCATCATTACACCTTTCACATCAACTTTTTCCTCCACTTTACACTTTTCATATCAACTTTTACCTTTATTTTCCAAAATTATCCTCCACTTTTACCCATTAACGCTTTACCTACTAACTTTTCAAAAGGGCAAAATGATAATTGTACAAACTTCTACCCATTAACTTTTCAAACCACACACTTATTTAGGGACAGCCCAAAATGGAAATGTCTACACTTAAAAAGGGACGAAGGGAGTAGTATTTTTACCACTTCATCCAACTTTTTGTTGGGTGAGGTTTCCGTTTTCGGTAATCCTAAAAACGGCGTGATTTTTGTTCAAGCACTTCTAACCGTCCGATTGAGCTGAAATTTTGTGGAGCCCCTCGGAAAAATGTTCTAAAAGTAATGAACGGTTCGGATCACTCGTGTGGGACCCAAAAGTGGGTCCCCGAGAGCGATTTGTACATTTTCTGTACAAAATGGTTTGTACCCGTAGCAGGATCCTTTTGTTTTTGGGTCCAACACTCTGCTTCATATGTCTATCATGTTGGAGTATTTTTTCTTCCGATGGACTTTTATCGAGTTTTCAATATGGGAAATGCTAACGGGTGCCATAGTGCACCCGTTAAGAGTACAAAAACTACAATTTTAAAAGTACACCTGTACTTTAAAGTACATCTTTAAGTGTACTTTACCGTACAAGTGTATTTTTTTGTACAAGTGAAACCACAAAAGTGTACTTTTTGTACCCTTAACGGGTGCACTATGGCACCCGTTAGCATGACCCTTTGAAAAGTTAATGGGTAAATTTTTGTACAAATATTAAATTATTTGTCCTTTTAAAAAGTTAGTCGGTAAAGAATTAATAAGTAAAAATAGAGGATAATTTGATTTGAAATATGTAAAGTGCAGGTAAAAATTGATGTGAAAAGTGAAATTATAATATCTATTTAATAAGTTAGATTTACGAAGCAATATATCTAAAAATGGACGGAGTATCTTTTTGTTGCCCATCAAAAAAATATTGTGGCAGATGTCCACTTATATGTCGTCATCAGTGCTAACCAGGGACGAAACCAGGATTTTTACCTAGGGGGACGAATATATGTAATAAAAAAAATTACTCCCTCCGTCCCTTTTTAAATGACCACTTTCATTTTTTGACTTTATTTTTAAATTGTCTATAACTTTCAATCTATAATATATTATGTACTTTTGAAAAAATTGTATTTTAGAACTCATTGATTTCTATAAAAACAAGATCCATATTGCATATTTTATATACTATAGATTGAAAATTATAAACAACTTTCGAATGCAGCTGGAATAGTAACATCATCACTTAAATAGGGACGGAGGGAGTATAACAAAGAGAGACAATGATGTGAAGTTTTACTAACTAAAAAAATACAAAATAACACCAATACATATGGAAACTAAACATGTTTCTTATATCAACTTAGATTGCATAAGTGTTACTCCCTCCGTCCCTTTTTAAGTGTTTAACTTTCCATTTTGGGCTGTCCCTAAATAAGTGTGTAGTTTGAAAAGTTAATGGGTAAAAGTTTGTACAATTATCATTTTGCCCTTTTGAAAAGTTAGTGGGTAAAGAGTTAATGGGTAAAAGTGGAGGATAATTTTGGAAAGTAGAGGTAAAAGTTGATGTGAAAAGTGTAAAGTGGAGGAAAAAGTTGATGTGAAAGGTGTAATGATGATGTTTTTTAATAAGTTGGATTTACGAAGTAACACATTTAAAAAGGGACGGAGGGAGTAACGTTTATCTTTCTACTGAAATCAATAAAGAGTTTTTGGGCTTCCAAAACTTCAATTGACCTTAGTTTTTAAAAGTGAACGGGCCAAGTGAGTTGGGTTATTAATTATGGGCATTATTTTCTTTAAAAGGATTGTAACCAAACCTCATTAAAACTAATTTTAGTACAAAGTTGTATCATAGCTCGGAAAATATTAAAGTTGTTACTATTAGTTTTTTGTTAAACGAAAAAATGGAGGGGGGACGGGACAATATAGTTTGATGATATATATATTTTTTACTAATGTAATAGCAGGACTTTTTAAAATTGTAGGAGAAACGACTGCCCATACTAGCCACCCCCTGGCTCCATCCTTGGTGTTAACGGAAGATTAGAAAGAAAAAAAAAATCAAATCATATTGACTGGTTGATATGCTAGCTGGCCTAACCATCAAGGCATGTACAATTTGTTTGAACTAATTTCCTAGTAATTTCATTTGGAAAATGATATGCGTACACCATTTGTGCACTCCAAATGCACACCACCCTGGTGTGGCAAATAAGGAGAAACCCACTTTTTGGGTGAGCCCCACATTGGACTTCTCCATATTTGCCACATCAGAGTAGTGTGCATTTGAGGTGTACAAGTGGTGTACCCACAGCATTGTTCATTTTATTTTCCACATACAAAAATAATACTAGTAATAAGGTTATATTTTTACAAAAAAAAAAAAAAACACTCCCTCTTTCTGAAAAACAAACACAAATCCACTAGGAATGCCTCGTTGTGGGAGGCAGCGGACGGGATCTTGGTGGTTTGTTTCTTCTGGCCGTCTATGGAGTTTGTTTTGGCAAATCTTAGCAGTCGTTCTTGGGGTTCGATTGTGCGTGAGATTCACGTCAGTTGGATGATGGTTGCTCTTTCCCTCTTGTCCGGTACTGGGTGGTGTTGTCACGGTTGCAGTGGTTTCCCTCATCACCTCTTCGTCTTCTCGCTTTCCTTTCTATGTCAGCGGCTTCGTTCACCATCCGGTTTTCATGATTGCTACAACAAAATGCTACAATGGCGACTAGATTGCCGATGCAATGTATTTTTTGTCAGCAAAAGAATGCTTTTGCCAACGAAAAAGTAGTTCGTGTCGGTAAATATAGACTTTTTGGCGAAGGAAAAATAAATGTGTCGACAATGTAGTCCGCAAAAAGCAAGGTTGGCGGGAAATATTTTCCTGGGAATTATATTTGCCGACCAAAGTTTTTTCTAGGGATGAAATGTGTATCGGCAAAAGTTGAATATTTTGGCAACGACCTTTTTGTGTCGGTGATAGTTCTGAAAGGGAACTTTTGGCGACAGAATGTGTATCGGCAAAAGTTAAACTTTCGCCGATGACATCTTTATATTGTCGACAATGATTTCTTTTTTTGAAAAGCAGAAAACTTTATTAATCTCTGAAAAAGATACAAAGATTAAAAGGGAAGAAGGGAAACAAGTTGCGAATAACGGGAGAAAAAAGTCAACCGCTAAACGGAACGACCCACTTCAGACCCCAGGATAGCGAGAAGCCCAACCCAAACAAAACAACATAAAAATTTGTAGCATAGAGCCAACGAGTGATGCCATGGAAATGAGGTGGGGATGACCGACCTCACCCAAGAGGTGACAAAGGAAAGTCTTCTGGCTGCTATACTTAACAGCAATCTCATCCCTTAAAATTTTGCATACTATTGACTTTGTCCTTCATTTTTCATTTATTATTTGAGGCCTTGTATAGTTTATAGATTTACATGTTGACAAATGGATAGAACTATTTTTGTAAAGAGTAACAAAACTTTTGTAAAGAGTAAAAAAGGAAGATTGTAAGGAATTTTTTCAACACAATTCACTTAGTTCCGAAGACCAACTCTCTTACGAATAATACCACTGTTTTTGCAAGTTTTCTTGCAAAAAGAGGTATGAGTAGAGAGAGAAATATAATTAATGATTAGAAAGATGAGAGATGAGAAAGAATCTTTTTGAAATTTTTTTAGAAATGTGAAATGAACAAAGTGACGTTTTCACAGAATAATCTAAAACGTTGAAGAATGAAATCTCGAGAACTGAAGGAGCTGATGTATGGTGTCACGTGATATCATAAATGTTTGTCAAAATCATAAGTAGACCATATGAATATGTTTAATTGAACTTGCATCCCCAATTGAAATTTTGGAATAATCCAACTGGGCATAGTTTTGACGATAACAGAATATTTATTATGAAAGCTCCAGGCGTGGTAACAAGCAATTGGAAAAGCTGAGGCCAACAAAGCCCCAGTGAGTGAAATAGTGAATAGACATTGAAGAAATGTTGTCACGAATCCAACAGAAGAAGAAATTATTGGTGTGGTTAAGTGTCCCCATTGTCCCATCACATTAGCTGCCTTCAATAATTATGAATCGGAGTACGCCTACAAAAACTTATAGCAGCAATGGCTATAATACACACATTTTAAAGATGTGTATTATATGTACCTATTGTATGATCAATATTGTGTCATCTAATGACAATCATAACATTTTCTAGTGTCACGTAACTTTTTTATGTAAAATTCGCTCAACTTTTAAAAAATATGATTCATAACATTTTTTCTATATTTATTATGCTCATGTTTTTCCTCATGGGGTCCCACCTTCACCCTCATGATGATACTCCTTCTGTCCCAAATTTTGTCTGTTCGGATTTCAATGTAATTTTTTAACTCTTCGTATCTTTCAACCTATAATATTTTTAGAGATTTTAAAAATTTCGTACAATAGAACTAATTGATATTTATCAAATAAAATCTATAATTGATACTCCCTCCGTCCCAAATTAATGGTCCCTTTTCACTATTTGGCATCTCCCAAAGAATTGCCCATAACTTTCAATCTATGCTTCTTTTTATATCCAATATGGATCTTATTTGATAGATCTCGATTTGTTTTATAAAACATTTTTTTTGCAATTATAAAAAACATTATAGATTTTGAAATACAGATAATTTGTTAAGTGGCACGACTGCCGAAAAAGGACCATTAATTTGGGACGGAGGGAGTATAAAATGCAATACAAATTGAAAGATATGAATTATTTAAAAATTGTATCAAAATCCGAACAAGACCAGAGAGACTGCAATGCTTTTTTCCTTCTCTCTAAACCCAACAGCTGACTGTGTTTTTAATACTCTATCCTCTGTACATTGTGCCTCCAATTTTGAATTGGACCCATCATCGCCTTTGTTCAAAACGAAAAAAACAAGTAATTGGCCCTACCTACTTTGAAAAATTTGCCAAAAAGACGTACACACAAAAACGTGGATAATAATCTTTGTCTCTCTCTTTTTAAAAAGTAGATGCTTGCTTTTCTTTATTTTTGTCCTCAGCATCTAATAACTCCGCAGACTTCTTTACATGGAACGGCTACTATCAGGGGATGGTTTAAGCTTTGTGCTGATAACGTGTAATAAACTTAAAAATAAATAATAAAGTAAGCACGAATTATCCTGTCAAGGATCCCGGAAATCCCGGATTGAAGCGTTTTGAAGCATGTAGAAAATGTTTTTGGAAAATCCGAGCCGTCCAGTGTGTTCAAAAGGTGTTTTCCAAGGTCACGCGGAAATCTTCAAAAAAATACCCGGAAGGGCTTGATCCAAGCATTTTTTCGCAAAAATGTACATTTACAGTTTTGCGGAAAAATGCTTGGATCAAGCCCTTCCCGGTATTTTTTTTTGAAGATTTCCCGCGTGGACCTTGGAAAACACCTTTTGAACACATTGGACGGTTCGGATCGTCAAAAAAATATCGGGAAGGTGG
Organism: Vaccinium myrtillus; assembly: GCA_016920895.1. NCBI lineage: Eukaryota > Viridiplantae > Streptophyta > Magnoliopsida > Ericales > Ericaceae > Vaccinium > Vaccinium myrtillus. The sequence goes on from JADGMU010001028.1 coordinate 135,905, forward strand.
AGTCCCGGATTCGGGACTCCCGGACTTGATCGGGCCTCATAAAGTAAGTACATAAAATTAAGTAATATTGAGACAAGCTATATGTATGGAAATAGTTATTCTAGAACTATTTAGATCATAGATAGATGAAGTGATCCAAGGACCTATCCTTGCAAATAAGTTATGATGAGAAACTGGTATGTAATTTATCCCAATCATTCAATCACTCAGCCGACCCAATCATTCTAGCAAATTGAAGATGACCCTTTGTAGGGATCCATAATTAGACATGACAATTAACCAACAAATTGGTATTAGATTGTATTCCCTTCGTCTCAAATGACGCAACTAGAAACGTGAACAAGAACAAAGATCACCCCTACGAATAAGAAACAACTCTTCTACAATCTAATAACCCGCAGATTAATAGAATTATAGGAAAAAGAGATACTCTCTCTTGTGAAAAAACTCAACATATTAATCAACTCCCTTGCCCTAAGGCTTACATCAATTATTTATACTAGCCGTAACCCTAAAACTAAAAAGGAAATAAAATTACTAGCTAGCAACCCTAATTCTTGTAAAACAAAGAAACATAAAATAGGAAACCTCAATCAGAAGAAGCTAGGAAACAAAATACTTCTAGAATATTTTGACTAAATTATAACATATTAAATAAAAATACTAAATGTAAATCAATATAAATAAAATATGACTTTTCTTGAAATCCACCCTGCATCAGACTCCTCTTGTTGAAAAAACTCGTCCTCGAGTGTTCATTACTTGAAGTAACTTGATAAAGCGTTTCTTATCGGCATCAATTTTATACTTCAAATTAATTTTTTCGAACCTGAACTTTGAAAATTCTTCAAAAAGTAAGGGAACGATTTCCTTCCAAATTCCGCCTAGGTGAGCAATCCATATATTCTTGCTTATGGAGTCTTCGATGAATTCCCAAAACGGATCAACAAATCCATTAGCACTCTTGTCAATTGCACTGTCTTCAAGCTTTTTATAAGAATCAAATCCAATTGATTCTTCTAAATCTTTTTCTAACAACGCCAACGTATAAACCACTTTTTCTTGCAACTCTTCTTGATTTTCTGTAATTTTCTCCACCAGTTCTTCGTCAAAAACTGGTGGCTTACTCCAATCCACTATAGGATCTCGAATATTATTTGTAGTAAAATGCCACTCAATGGTAGCCTCAGTTGTCCTCTCCCTCGGCTGATAGTTACCCGCCAAAGGTTTGGTAATAGAAACATCATCCGATACCTCCTCCTCTTTCGGAAACCGAGGTATAACAAGACGACGAGGATGTGGATTCCCCCCAACAGTTCGGGCAGCAATCTGGTCGGCTAGGGCAATCACGTCCGACACATGCTGTTCTAATTGCTGGAACCGCGCCTCTAGTTGTGCTTCTCGGGCGGCATCATCGTGCTCGAACACATACTCGATGTCAACTTGTCGATCATGACAATATCTTCGTGCCATGACCAATCAGGAATCGAGCCTAAGCTCTGATACAACCTGACGCAACTAGAAACGTGAATAAGAACAAAGATCACCCCCACGAATAAGAAACAACTCTTCTACAATCTAATAACCCGCAGATTAATAGAATTATAGGAAAAAGAGATACTCTCTCTTGTGCAAAAACTCAACATATTAATCAACTCCCTTGCCCTAAGGTTTACATCAATTATTTATACTAGCCGCAACCCTAATTCTTGTAAAACAAAGAAACATAAAATAGGAAACCTCAATCAGAAGAAACTAGGAAACAAAATACTTCTAGAATAATTTGACTAAATTATAACATATTAAATAAAAATACTAAATGTAAATCAATATAAATAAAATATGAATTTTCTTGAAATCCACCCCGCATCAGAATAAGAGTGTAGTAATCAATTTTGGACAGTTTTTTAATAAGTGTCCAGTTTAATTTTTAAAAAATTAGTGGATACAAAAGTTTCAATTATTGTTTTGTCCTTTTAAAAAGTTAATGGATAAATAGTTAATGTTAAAAGTAGAGGATAATTTTAAAAAGTAACGGTAAAAGTTGAGAAAAAGTTGTTGTGAAGGTATAATTATGATTTATTCTTAATAATCTAGAATTACGAAGCTACACGCGTAAAAATGGACGGATGGAATAATATCAAAGCTACTTATTTTATTTGTTTAGGAAGCACAGTAGAAAATTCGAGCAAAAGAAAAAGAAAGATCGAAATAGTAAAAATAGTACTACTAAAAAATGGAACTCCCTGAAAAAACCCGTATACGTATCTCAGTTTCTTAGAATACAAAGACTAGGAAGATCACCTATATGGCTATATCTAGATTGCTAGTTTGGCGCAAACCTCAAACCAGTCCCTATAACCCATCTTTAGCGTGGGGTGAGTTGGTCTTTTGCCCCAACGATTACTAATAAGGAGAATCGAATTTAAGAATTTACTAAGGAGGGACCACTTGGCCAACCTCCTAGGATTACATGTGTTTCCTAGGCTAATTTCGGCACGGATTGCAATCCTAATTTTTTGAATCTTATTCTCAGATCTTGAGAGAGATCAATAGAATTAAGACGGGGAACAATCCCAACTAAAAGAAAAACGACAAGAGAGAGAGTGCAAGTAGTGAGGTTGTGGTGGCCAAGATTAAGAGGCAAAGTGAGAGCGCAAAAAAGAACGACCGAGAGAACAAGGAGGGCTATGTATGTATCTTGGCTTTGGATTTGACGGGGGATCCTGTAGTGTGCAGAACGCACTACACGGTGTAGTATACTTTATCCGGCCGTCTATTTGAACAATGCACTACTTGGATTTACTCCAAACAACACACAGTAATATTAAATTCGTTGCTCGAATTAAATTCGAGTCGTAGTGTAGTGCATTTTGCGTATTACACCATACCGTATTAGAGTGTTTTTGTTAAATTTATGTAAATTAAGTTGTAGCCTAATGGCATCAATTTGACAATACCGGAAGTGTCTAATTTTTTTTTTAATCGGCAAAAATTTTGTTAGTGAAAGCTTCATAAAGGGCACATCAAGGTATCTCAGTGGGAAAATAGTGTGACAGAGGTGGCTATTGTGGCAATAGTATTGTCATTTTCAAGGCACTCCGATCAAAAAAAAAAATAGTGTGACAGGGGTGTTTATTGTGGCAATAGTGTTGTCATTTTCAAGGTACAGCAGTGGAAAAACAGTGTGACAGCTAAATTCATGATAATTGCTTCACCAACAACAACTTTCTAAAAACATTTGTGGAAAGTGCTCATTTCTTTCAACACTCTAGTAATCCTTTCTATTTTACTTATTTTTTTCATTAAAATATATTGTTCTAATGAAAAGAGAGAGAGAGAGAAGAGAGAGAAAAGGGAAAAATATTAAAATAATGATTTGCTAGTGAACAGTAGATGAACAAATGAGGCTTTGGATAGGGAGGCACTGTTCACTGAGAGACTTTATGGAGTCTTTAGACAGCTTCGTTTCTAAATTACCGAAAATTGCATTATGAGAGGCTGGCCTTGCTCTTATAGAGGTCCCCATATATGTGAATCAAATTTACTCTTGCAATGAGAGAGTAGCAGGTGAATGATTGTCTTTTTTTTTTTGAAACACGTCAAGAAATTTCATAGCACAGCCATCCGGCACCGATTACATCAAAATAGGAATGAAACCAAATCTAGTAACAGATGAACAAGCACGGCATTAGGCTAACACAGGCCACCGGCTCCTAGACACACCTGCCGATGCAGACCCGACACCTACGGGACGGGATGATGAATCCGCTCAAAAGTCAGTAGAAGAGAACCCAAAGAGGGAACCCAGCTCAATCCCTAAACACATTACAACACTAGCAATCGGAAGCTAAATCCAGGGACTAGAAAAACACAAAAGGCTTAACGCCGTCAACAACTGGCGGTGAAGAAAAACCTCCACCGTACAGCCATCCCAACGCCGCCGTGAGTGGATAAAAATACGAGAACCTCCGCTGTCACGCGAGGCTCTGGACGCGGGTATGCCTCATTGGACATAGGCGGCCCCCCGCGTCCACGGCGGCCATGGCTTCCAGTCCCCGATCGAGCAAGCAAAACAGGAGATAAAACCAAGCACAACTACATCAGATTAATTACTACTCAAAATAAACAAAATCAAAATAAAAAACAGACTGATCCAAGCCGGAAAACTGAAAAACCCGATTAACCCATCGCTGAGTCTCACCAAGTCGTCCGAGTTACACCGAGCAAGGACGAGTGCTACTCCGGGAGAGAACCACTAAAGACACCATAGCCGCCGCCTGCGGGATCTGGAATCTTATTTGCCGGAGAGGCCTGGACCACCCTAGTTCACCACGGCGTCGGTCAAAAACCAACCGGAGCAGTGGAGGCGGAAAGAGAGGCGGAGGAGAACGGTAGAGGCAGAGATGGCAGCAACGGATGAGGACAGTAGGGATCTGTGGAAGAGGAGAGGCGGACGTGGCTGTGGTGGTGAGGGTGGACTTCAACTGGCGGGGAGGTGAAAGAGGGTGGCAGGGCGACGGGGAAAGGGGGGGAGGTAGGGCCGAGAGGCGGCCGCCCTACCTCCCTGAGGGATCGCTCAGAAGAGGGCTAGGAGAGAGAGGAGAAAGAGAGAGGGATGGAGTGAGAGTAGAGGGGCGGTGGTGCCAAGGGGAAGAGGGCGGCGGTGGGAAAGTAGGGTAGGGATGAAACCCTAAGTAACTCTCATCTAGAGAGAGAAGTTCCCCACACGGGAGGAAATGATGGATGGGTTAGTCGGTATGGTCACATAAATTGGAGGTATTCAATCATGCTATGCCAACAAATTAACTTCAGCATTTCTACGGATCCATTTCGATCGATTATTCTAATTTGAGAAATTTTCCATGTGTGACCTAAGAAATCGACATTCTCAATAATACCAAACGGACTTCAAGTATCTTGTACTAAGAGCAAAATTTGCTAGAACACTGATGGTAATTACGTAGGTCGAATAATGGGCAAGTGCGTGTGTTTAAGCGTTTTATAAGTACTCCTATATATTTTGAAAGATTGAGAACGGAGCGTTGAAGGATGTGACTGAAGTAATGACAAAGATATTATTGGGCTGCAAATGCATATTTTATGTCAAACGGGAAAGACAATCAAGGGCAGATCTACGACACTAATCTATCCTAGGCTAATCCAAACTTGTGCATAAATATGTAAATATTCGAAATTACACAAAAGAAAAGTTCAACAAATTGAATATGACTCTGTAGAATTCAGCAAATTGAATATCCAAACTTGGACTTTACGATGTTTGAGACTGTAGAATTCATCTATCATTGAATATGAGTCGATATCTTCAACAAAATCTCTTTCAATGAAGATAATCATTGAATCCGCAAGAAAACTAAATAAACACTACAAAGTTGCAATCTTTATCTCAACTCGCAATCTCATATTGTTCACACACATCACGCACTCTCACAAATATAGACTTATTTAGATATATGGAATTACAATACTAACACTTGCAGGCTTTATTCATATAGACAACGCTTACCTCAACTCTAATTGAAACATTGACAATGTCCGGGATCAAAAGCGCTTATGCAAGGAAATACGGAAGAAATTAGCAACCTGTATAAAGAACAGAATCAAAGCCAAACAAACACCTTTGAATGCCCACGGAGAAGCAAAATACGTACGTCTCCAGTAGGCCATATACCTTGGCCAACAACGCTTACTATACTCGAATGCTCTTTGGCAGGCTTCCTCGAAAAAGAACCCTGCTACGACTTCCTTGCACAGCTTGTTTAACAATTTAGAGACGTCCTCGTCCGTGCCGGAGAAGTTGCGTGTATAACGTTGGCTTTACTAAGCACTTCGACGTCCTTCTCGGAGTTAATTAACACGTCCATGAGTTTTGCGTACGACGTGAAGTACCGCCGAACCCCAGGGCAATACTGTTCAAAGGCAATGAGGTTTCTGAGGAATGACTCTGTGACGTCGTTTATAACGACATTTGGGATTTCAAATGTGGCCCGATAAAACCACCAGCGTATTCCTCTAGGTTCTCTGAACTTGACGTCGAATAGATTGTTTCCCTCAACGGGTACAAACTTAACTCCTCCGTGGTCGAGCTCTGATGCACGAACCTCTAATGCACTAAACTTCTTTGCAGAATTTTGCTCATCTTCCCATCGCTTATCCTCCCATTGATCACCTGGACTGTAATAATCGTGTAGTAAATGGAGAATATGATGGTACACCTTTTCCAATGGCTCCTTTTTTTCCAATGGTTCATTTTCTTTTGAATAATCGCGAACGAAAAGCACACAGTCACTAGGCGAACAACAACTAGTTTTCTTCACCCTACCACTATTATTGCCTTCTGGATTTATAATGTCTTCAAAGTACGAAACGACATACTCGGTGAGGGATAACTTCTTTCCCCCCAGGATCTTATCGTCGGGGAACGCATCCACTGTGAGTCTGAACAAATCCTCAAGCACGAAGAAAGGAATCTGGTTCTCGAACCAAAGGGTTTATCCTCAACCAAAGGGTTTATAATATTTTGATAATGTTGGCAATCAAAATATTATCCAAAATAGGATCTAACTTTCGTGTTTCGCATAAACCCTCGCATAAACCCTTTGGTTGTTCGCCGCTGCCACTGCTCCTAGAGGCCTGAGACAAAAAGTTTAAGTGCTGCTTATTATACATTTTTGTTAAAAAAAAAAAAAAAAGAGTATAGTTTCCTGCTTTTCGGAATGCAAAATTACTAATCAAATTTGTACATATATCCAGCTTTACCTAACAAAGTTTTTGGATACGTTATTATGACCGATTTAGGGCCCCAAAAAGTCGGAGCCGGTCTTTCTCTTAATCCACCTATTTTAGTTTTATTCAAAAAAATTTGAATTTTGACCATAATTTTATACTTATTAGATTCGTCTCGTCGAGAGGAATTCAGAAACCACAAAATCTTAATGCAAAACTAACGGATGCAAAAAAAATTTGAATAAGGAAAAACGAATAATTCAATAATCCGGATTATTACCCAAATTTGCGTACCTTCGAGTTGCCACTGTCTCCTCCCTTTGTGGTAATTTTTGCGGCTTCTTTGGTTTTTTTATCACAGTAGGAGGCGTAGAGGAGTTGAAGGATGAAGCAACCATCGACCAACATCATTTCCGCCATCTCATCGTCCTTCAGCTTGACTTCTTCTGCGTAGTGTTTCTTGGCCTTGTCTACGCACTCCTTCTCCTTCATTTTCTTCTCACATTCTTGTAGCACCTCCCTTCTTTTCTCGTTTAGTTCTTTCCTGTTATCCTCTTTTCCTTCGGCCACTCGACCTAATAGGTAGTAGGTGTAAAACATTTTGACATCTCGCATAGACTTTTGACGCTGTTCTATGTCCCGGTGAAGAGGGCCGATAGCGATGAGGCGAGGGGTGTAAGCACTTTTGTTCAGCTCACGAAGATCTCCGGGCACCCTGTGAATTCGAGCATGAGAGAACAAGGATTCGGCTTTCTGGCCACCTTGAAAGATTCTGTCGTGAAGGCTCGAAGGATCTTCAATATTCTTGTCCTGATCATTCCCCCCAAGACTCATTTTAGTTGAGTGGAAATATGGTTTCTGATAAATGAAATCGAGTAAGCAATTGTCTTGTTCTGGTAGGTTTTTTGGGGGCGTGAAAATGAAATAGATAATTAGAATTGTTCTGGGTTTGAGAATGTGAAGAGCTAGCCCCTGCTGTCATTATGTATATATAGAGACCTCATCCATTTTCATCGCTGCATTATTGTTGTAAGGCCTTGTTCTTCCATAGATTTTAGGTGCATTTTATGAAAATCTCATAAAATGAACATTTTATGGAGGGGTGATAAAATGTAGTGGTTTTCCCAACTGATAAAATGTAGTGGTTTTCCTATAGATTTTAGGAGGATTTTATGAAAATCTCATAAAATCGTTTTTACATTTTATGTGTTGAGATTGAAGTATCATAAAATGTGAGATTTTATGTCCCCAAAAATCTATTGAAGAACGCACCCTAATTATGATTATTAGTACTGATAACAGTTCTCAAAAATTGAAATTTATGTGAAATTATAACTTAAAAGTTGTGGGACCACATTTGAATAAAGAACAATAATTCCAGGTGCCCATAAAAGGTATTCCCAAAACCTACCTTGAAACTAGAATGAGTGGTTCAAATTCATTTAGATATTCACTTTCTGAGTACATAGAATTTCCAATAAATTTCATATTAAATAAAGTAGTACTAATAGTTTGAAAACTTTCCCTAAATAAATTTTCTGAATACGTACCTTTCTTGTTTGTTGACCAGCATAGTTTCAAGTGAGATTTTTTTTTTTTTTGAGAACTAGGTAGAAATATCAAGCATACAAAGTCTCAAAGGTACCAATAATGTAGATACAAAAGTTAAACATCATTAATTAGAGAGCTATCGGGCTGAAAAGGAGATCCATCACCGATGTCCGGGTGAGGAACAAAAGAGGCTAGAGCATGCTTAGCAAGTAAGTGTGCCCGCTGAACATACTGGCGCGCAACCTTCGAGATCCTACAAAACAACAGCTTTGTCACTTCCGCTGCCAGGTTGAGCAACAATAACGTGTCAAGATGATGACAATCAGCCCTCCCTGCTATCTACATAATTGCATTGAAATAATCAGAAAACACATAAACCACATTATAATTTTGATTTAAAGCCCATCTAATAGCTTCATAACAAGCTTGAATTTCAGTTTGGATAGGCGTCAAACTAAATGAAGATAAGGGCTGCTTTTCAAGTGAGAAAATTTGATACGCAAAAAAATAAGGGTGCTGTTCTTACTTCATTGCATATAGGGAGGAAAAAGTAAATCTCAAAGGGGTGCCTTTCTTCTATAATGACATCCATTTGGTCGTTTTTTCAATTGTTTTTTTATCGGTAAAAAAAATTTCATTAATCTTTGAAAAATGATACAAAGATTAAACGGATCTTCGGCACATTGGCAAAAAGTCACACTACAACCAAATCTAAAAGGTAGGCAGAAAGCCATCCAAAACATCATACGCAAAACGAAAACTGCACACCCTCTAAATTAACGCAAACATCTACGGCTGGAATGTACGAAAACCAAAACAACAAGCCGAAAGAAAAAACCAAAGACGAAGAAAAATAAACCAAAACCCACCAACCACTGAAATTAAAAAGAAAAATAAGAAAGTATTAAAAATACCAAAGTACAAGAGGGCGATGCCAAGAAATAAACTCCTGGGAGAACCCGTATACATATTCAACTTTTTTAAAATACAGAGACTAAGAGGATGATGCAGCGCAGCCTGTGGAAACGAAACTGATCGTGCAAGAGGAACACGAACAATAAGATCGACCCGGAGGTACTCCCTCCTTAAACGACCAAGACATGAGTATAAACTCGTCCTCAAGTTTATACAGTTGAATTCGCCGAACCTTGTCCGCTTCCATCTTGAATTTCAAATTGATTTTTCCGAAGCCAAATTCCAAAAAGAAATCTTCAAAAATTAAAGAAATAATTTTTGTCAACAAAGTCAATCCATCTTGCTCAAAAATGGAAATCCACGGGCTCTTGCTTGTACAGTACTCCTCAATAACTCTCCAAAAAGGATCTATATACTCTGATACTTCGAATCCTATTACGAACTCCTTGTCCGAGTACTCATCAAATTTTGGAGGTGAATCCCAATCAATTTTAGATTGCAACAACGTTGGATTTGTGTCTAAAAATATTTTATCGGATTCTTCCTGTAATATATCATCGATAAAATCTCCCACATCTCCCTCAACCAAAATTTCTTCTATGACATCTTTTTTCCTCCCTCCATGGAATTGTGGAAACCCAATTTTTTTTGGAATCTCAATTTTCTTACTAGATTCACAATAATGAGAGCCACGGGTTCTAGCCGCAACGTCTCTATACCGCCCCCCTTGGTAGTTTCCGCCACCAAAAGGTTTGATATCTTCATCGTCTGAAAAACCATCCTCGATTGGAGGGTTAGGTCTAACAGGGCGACGACGAGTCGGATTCCCAACTTCTAGGGCCTCAAGGCGTTGCATGACTGCCTCGAGTGTCAACCCTATCCGCTGAATTCCGTCCTCAATCCGAGCTTCTCGAGCGACTTCATCAAATTGGACTTAATGATGCAGATTGGAAATTTATATTACTTATAAATATAGTGTTTTAAGCTTTCCTTATTTTTATTATATTAATTTTGTTAGGAAGTCTCCAATTTTAGAAATAAGTGTTCTAGAGTATTTTGATTCCTAGTTGGATTAGGGTTTGTTATTTAATTCCTAGTTGGATTAGGGTTTGTTATTTGATTCCTAGTTGGATTAGGGTTACTTTAGCCCTATAAGTATCATTGTAAGCCTAATGGAAGAATTTGGTTGTTGATGAATTAAAGAAAACGAGTTTTTACTCATGTCTTGGTCGTTTAAGGAGGGAGTACCTCTGGGTCGATCTTATTGTTCGTGTTCCTCTTGCACGATCAGTTTCGTTTCCAAAGCGCGTTGCGCATCGGTGGTATCGTAGCCGCAAGTTTCAATCCCGAGATGGCGCGAGGACGTGCTGGAGGTCGGGGTGGACGAGGCAATCGTACGGCTGATCTTGACGAAGTCTATGAGCGGGATGAAGTCGCTCGAGAAGCTCGGATTGAGGACGGATTTCAGCGGATAGGGTTGACACTCGAGGCAGTCATGCAGCGCCTTGAGGCCCTAGAAGTTGGGAATCCGACTCGCCGTCGTCTTGTTAGACCTAATCCTCAGGAGGATGGTTTTTCAGACGATGAAGATATCAAACCTTTTGGTGGCGGAAACTACCAAGGGGGGCGGTATAGAGACGTTGCGGCTAGAACCCGTGGCTCTCATTATTGTGAGTCGAGTAAGAAAATTGAGATTCCAAAAAAAATTGGGTTTCCACAATTACATGGAGGGAGAAAAAAAGATGTCATAGAAGAAATTTTGGTTGAGGGGGATGTGGGAGATTTTATCGATGATATATTACAGGAAGAATCCGATAAAATATTTTTGGACACAAATCCATCGTTGTTGCAATCTGAAATTGATTGGGATTCACCTCCAAAATTTGATGAGTACTCGGATGAGGAGGAAACTGTCATTCATAAAGTGGAAGAGAATGTGAAGGATGAATTTGTGAAAATTGAGAAGAAGTTTGTTACTATCCTTGACAAAGTTGATGGGTTGGATTCAATCGATGGCGTCTTGAACGTGGGAAAAAAGGCGATCAACGTATACCCATCGTTAGGATTCGAAGTATCACAATTTATCGATCCTTTTTTGGAATTTATTGAAGACTTTGCAAGCAGCAAATCATGTGTTTCATACCTAACAATGGAAATTGTTCCTCTAATTTTTGAAGATTTCTTTTTGGAATTTGGCTTCGGAAAAATCAATTTGAAGTTCAAGATGGAAGCGGACAAGGTTCAGCGACTTCAACTGTATAAACTCGAGGACGAGTTTCTTCAAGCAGAGGAGAATGATGCAGATTGGAAATTTATATTACTTATAAATATAGTGTTTTAAGCTTTCCTTATTTTTATTATATTAATTTTGTTAGGAAGTCTCCAATTTTAGAAATAAGTGTTCTAGAGTATTTTGATTCCTAGTTGGATTAGGGTTTGTTATTTAATTCCTAGTTGGATTAGGGTTTGTTATTTGATTCCTAGTTGGATTAGGGTTACTTTAGCCCTATAAGTATCATTGTAAGCCTAATGGAAGAATTTGGTTGTTGATGAATTAAAGAAAACGAGTTTTTACTCATGTCTTGGTCGTTTAAGGAGGGAGTACCTCTGGGTCGATCTTATTGTTCGTGTTCCTCTTGCACGATCAGTTTCGTTTCCACAGGCTGCGCTGCCCACAATCACCGATGCTTCCAGGAGAGTCCGCCCATAGATCGTCAGCCATCGGCTCTGATACCACTTGTTAGGAGTCTGATCCGCCTGAGGTTCTTCCCGTGTGCGCAGGCCCAATCCGTTGGGGAGTACCTCCGGGTCGATCTTATTGTTCGTGTTCCTCTTGCACGATCAGTTTCGTTTCCACAGGCTGCGCTGCATCAGTTGGTATCAGAGCTGCAAGTTCCAATCCTGAGATGGCTGCCAGAGGACGTGCTGGAGGTCGGGGTGGACGAGGCAACCGTACGGCTGATCTTGACGAAGTCTATGAGCGGGATGAAGTCGCTCGAGAAGCTCGGATTGAGGACGGAATTCAGCGGATAGGGTTGACACTCGAGGCAGTCATGCAACGCCTTGAGGCCCTAGAAGTTGGGAATCCGACTCGCCGTCGCCCTGTTAGACCTAACCCTCCAATCGAGGATGGTTTTTCAGACGATGAAGATATCAAACCTTTTGGTGGCGGAAACTACCAAGGGGGGCGGTATAGAGACGTTGCGGCTAGAACCCGTGGCTCTCATTATTGTGAATCTAGTAAGAAAATTGAGATTCCAAAAAAAATTGGGTTTCCACAATTCCATGGAGGGAGGAAAAAAGATGTCATAGAAGAAATTTTGGTTGAGGGAGATGTGAGAGATTTTATCGATGATATATTACAGGAAGAATCCGATAAAATATTTTTGGACACAAATCCAACGTTGTTACTCTCAAATTTTCTTTAATTCATCAACAACCAAATTCTTCCATTAGGCTTACAATGATACTTATAGGGCTAAAGTAACCCTAATCCAACTAGGAATCAAATAACAAACCCTAATCCAACTAGGAATTAAATAACAAACCCTAATCCAACTAGGAATCAAAATACTCTAGAACACTTATTTCTAAAATTGGAGACTTCCTAACAAAATTAATATAATAAAAATAAGGAAAGCTTAAAACACTATATTTATAAGTAATATAAATTTCCAATCTGCATCATTCTCCTCTGCTTGAAGAAACTCGTCCTCGAGTTTATACAGTTGAAGTCGCTGAACTTTGTCCGCTTCCATCTTGAACTTCAAATTGATTTTTTCGAAGCCAAATTCCAAAAAGAAATCTTCAAAAATTAGAGGAACAATTTCCATTGTTAGGTATGAAACACATGATTTGCTGCTTGCAAAGTCTTCAATAAATTCCAAAAAGGATCGATAAATTGTGATACTTCGAATCCTAACGATGGGTATACGTTGATCGCCTTTTTTCCCACGTTCAAGACGCCATCGATTGAATCCAACCCATCAACTTTGTCAAGGATAGTAACAAACTTCTTCTCAATTTTCACAAATTCATCCTTCACATTCTCTTCCACTTTATGAATGACAGTTTCCTCCTCATCCGAGTACTCATCAAATTTTGGAGGTGAATCCCAATCAATTTCAGATTGCAACAACGATGGATTTGTGTCCAAAAATATTTTATCGGATTCTTCCTGTAATATATCATCGATAAAATCTCCCACATCCCCCTCAACCAAAATTTCTTCTATGACATCTTTTTTTCTCCCTCCATGTAATTGTGGAAACCCAATTTTTTTTGGAATCTCAATTTTCTTACTCGACTCACAATAATGAGAGCCACGGGTTCTAGCCGCAACGTCTCTATACCGCCCCCCTTGGTAGTTTCCGCCACCAAAAGGTTTGATATCTTCATCGTCTGAAAAACCATCCTCCTGAGGATTAGGTCTAACAAGACGACGGCGAGTCGGATTCCCAACTTCTAGGGCCTCAAGGCGCTGCATGACTGCCTCGAGTGTCAACCCTATCCGCTGAAATCCGTCCTCAATCCGAGCTTCTCGAGCGACTTCATCCCGCTCATAGACTTCGTCAAGATCAGCCGTACGATTGCCTCGTCCACCCCGACCTCCAGCACGTCCTCTGGCAGCCATCTCAGGATTGAAACTTGCAGCTCTGATACCAACTGATGCAGCGCAGCCTGTGGAAACGAAACTGATCGTGCAAGAGGAACACGAACAATAAGATCGACCCAGAGGTACTCCCTCCTTAAACGACCAAGACATGAGTAAAAACTCGTTTTCTTTAATTCATCAACAACCAAATTCTTCCATTAGGCTTACAATGATACTTATAGGGCTAAAGTAACCCTAATCCAACTAGGAATCAAATAACAAACCCTAATCCAACTAGGAATTAAATAACAAACCCTAATCCAACTAGGAATCAAAATACTCTAGAACACTTATTTCTAAAATTGGAGACTTCCTAACAAAATTAATATAATAAAAATAAGGAAAGCTTAAAACACTATATTTATAAGTAATATAAATTTCCAATCTGCATCAGAGGATCACCTATATCTAGAGTGCTAGTATATGCTTTTGTTTTGTGGGCATCTCAGGCTAATTCCTACAATCACTCCAAATAGATATTTTACAATCTTGCGTTTGACACAAAAAATCGAATCCAAAAATTTACGAGGGAGCAATCCCAAATTTCAAGCTAAGACCGCGTGGCCAACTTCCTAGGGTTACATGTGCTTTCTTAGCTAATTTTGCCACCATTACAATCCTAATTTTTTGAATCTTATTCTCAGATCTTGAGAGAGATTAACAGAATTAAGGAGGGAAAGAATGAAAATTAAAAACGAAGAACGAGCGAGAGGACAAGGAGGGCTATGTATCTAGGCTCCAAATTTGACAGGGGACCTTATACTGCGCAAAATGCACTACACGGTGTAGTGCACTTTATCCGGCCGTCCATTTCGACAATGCATGACTCTGATTTACTCCAAACAATAAACGATCGGATTAAATTTAATGCTCGGATTGAATCCGAGCCATTTATTATCGAAATGGACGATTGTTTAATTCACTACACGTACGGTGCAGTCAATTTTACGCACTACACCATCCCTTGTTTAGAGTGATTTTGTTAAATTTATGCAAATTTAGTTGCAGCCTAATGACATCAATTTGACCATACGAAAAGTGTCTATTGTGCCAATAGTTTTGTCATTTTCAAAGTATAGCAGTGGTAAATAGTGTGATAGCTATAGATCAGTTCGTGATAATTGCTTCCTTCGCTTGATTTAAAGAGGTCCCCAAATATGTGAATGGAATTCCTTTTCCCTTCTAAGAACCCCAAGTTTGTCGTTACCTGCGTGTTTAATATTGTAAGTGACATGGCGCCGGAAGAACTTACTTCAAATTTAGTTTGTCCTAAATTATTCAAAAATGATTGTGACACAAACTTTGTGCCACAATCAACCACAACCCCACTCACATGGGGTGTGGGTCTCACATGGACTCCACATGCGGGCCCCACACCCCTTGTGAGTGGGGTTGTGGACCTTGTGATTGATTGTGGTACAAAGTTTGTGTATGTATCATTATTCTAAATTATTATTATTTTATTTTTTTTAAAAGGGCAAAAAAGATTTTGTTAATCAAGTACGGAGAATCGGAAATACAAGATTAAACGGGGCAAAAGAAAAAATCAAAACGAGAAGCAGAATCCCAACTAGGTTAGCACCCCACCCGACAACAATCATTTACTTCTCGAGATCCAAAGGAACGACCTCAAAACCTCACATGTGCTATTAACTTTTGTAGGGCCAGTTTATACAATAACTTTTTCCCGATTTTGAATGGCTCTTGCTAGTGAATGGGGAGATTGGTCTCCCGACATTAGTCGAGGAATACATAAGCTTGCTCGGACTCCAATGCACCATATCTCCGCCGCCTCTGCCTTCTCCACTCTTAGTCGTATTGGCCAACTTCCTCTTAACAATAGGTAATTGGAAGAACAACGTAGCTATCAATCCGGGCGAGGTCCAACTCTTCTTTGATCGATTTTCACTTTCTTTGAGAAATGCTTACCGCCTTTCATCGCCATTCCAGTACTAACCCATGTTTGTCTTTCCATTCAGTTGGATAGTTCTTCACTGTTCTTCTATGACTAGCTTTATTAACAATCTTCATCTTCCCAAATGCTAATTCAGCATTGTCATGATTTTCAAGTAGGATTCAGTGATAATTGTGCATGACTCAGATAACTTATTTATTTCCTTTCTAATGGTATTTCTCCGTAAAATTGTGTTTTCCAGGTGATTGAAACACCGACATAATGGTATTTCTAGTTGATGCTTGTGATGAAACCAAACTAACGAAGATCTTCGGGCACCCTGTGAATTCGAGCATGAGAGAACAAGGATTCGGCTTTCTGGCCACCTTGAAAGATTCTGTCGTGAAGGCTCGAAGGATCTTCAATATTCTTGTCCTGATCATTCCCCCCAAGACTCATTTTAGTTGAGTGGAAATATGGTTTCTGATAAATGAAATCGAGTAAGCAATTGTCTTGTTCTGGTAGGTTTTTTGGGGGCGTGAAAATGAAATAGATAATTAGAATTCTTCTGGGTTTGAGAATGTGAAGAGCTAGCCCATGCTATCATTATGTATGTATAGAGGCCTCATCCATTTTCATCGCTGCATAATTGTTGTAATTATGATTATTAGTACTGATAACAGTTCTCAAAATTTGAAATTTATGTGAAATTATAACTTAAAAGTTGTAGGACCACATTTGAATAAAGAACAATAATGCCAGGTGCCCATAAAAGGTATGCCAAAGTCTCAAAGGTATGCCCATATCAAGCATACAAAGTCTCAAAGGTACCAATAATGTAGATACAAAATTTAAACATCATTAATTAGAGAACTATCGGGCTGAAAAGGTGATCCATCATCGGTGTCCAGGTGAGGAACAAAAGAGGCCAGAGCATGCTTAGCAAGTAAGTGTGCCCGCTGAACATACTGGCGCGCAACCTTCGAGATCCTACAAAACGACAGTTTTGTCACTTCCGCTGCCAGGTTGAGCAACAATAACGTGTCAGGATGATGACAATCAACCCTCCCTGCTATCTGCATAATTGCATTGAAATAATCAAAAACCACATAAACCACATTATAATTTTGATATAAAGCCCATCTAATAGCTTCATAACAAGCTTGAATTTCAGTTTGGATAGACGTCAAACTAAATGAAGATAAGGGCTGCTTTTAAAGTGAGAAAATTTGATACGCAAAAAAATAAGGGTGCTGTTCTTAGACACTTCATTGCATATAGGGAGGAAAAAGTAAATCTCAAAGGGGTGCCTTTCTTCTATAATGGATCTTCGGCACATTGGCAAAAAGTCACACTACAACCAAATCTAAAAGGTAGGCAGAAAGCGAACCAAAACATCATAAGCAAAACGAAAACTGCACACCCGCTAAATTAACCCAAACATCTACGGCTGGAATGTACGAAAACCAAAACAACAAGCCGAAAGAAAAAACCAAAGACGAAGAAAAATAAACCAAAACCCACCAACCACTGAAATTAAAAAGAAAAATAAGAAAGTACTAAAAATACGAAAGTACAAGAGGACGATGCCAAGAAATAAACTCCTGGGAGAACCCGTATACATATTCAACTTTTTTAAAATACAGAAACTAGGAGGATCACCTATATCTAGAGTGCTAGTATATGCTTTTGTTTCGTGGGCATCTCAGGCTAATTCCTACAATCACTCCAAACAGACATTTTACAATTTTGCGTCTGGCCGTGTGGGGTGAGTTGCCCCCAACAGCTACTGATAAAGAAAATCGAATCCAAAAATTTACGAGGGAGTGTGGGGGAGCTCTTCACCGGACTGGCCTCTTTGCCCGTTTGGAACTGCACTGACTGAGGAGGAGCTGGACTGGACCACGCTTGGTACCTAGGGACTCGTCGGAGAGGGGGAGCAGAGCTGCTGGGGTACGCCGGAACGGTACCTGCACAAGTGGGCAACCACGTTAGTACTTAGCCCGGACGGTGGTGGTCCGGGAAGGCACTCCGATGGCTAAGTCAGCGACTGAGGGAGAAGTATAGTGGAGAACTTAGAGAGAAAGTGCAGTTTTAGAGCCAAATGTAGAGAGAGAGAGAGAGAGTCGTGAGGAGAGGATCCTCGTACGAGTGGGGTGAGAGCCATATTTATAGGCGAGGGGGCGCGTGTTCGGCACGCCCCTCGGGGGCCTCACGCGCCCCGTCCCCGATACTGCATTGAATGCCCTGATCGACGTATGCCACTCAAGTGGCGCCTCGGCCGGCGAGCCCTCAGAGGCGTCACGTGCTCAAGATGTCCCTATCAGTCAGATCTCCCGCCCCCTGCAGGCGTAGGTCTGCAGGGTTGGTGGATTGCCATGATGTAGTGCACATGGAGTGGTTGAACTCATTAATGTGCCACTCAGACTGTCAGGAGGTGCCTCGATCGAGCCCCCCTACCACCTGACGTGACCCGCCCGGCCCCTAGGTCAATCGACTCGGGCCCGGGTGCCCTCGGGAGCAGAACCCCGGAGGCACTACTGGCCGCTCCCGGCGCGGCCTACCGAGGCGTGATCCGTGCCGAGCGTACCCTTGCCGGGGGAAGCCCCCCCGGCGCTTCGTGGCAATAAGTTGGGGACCCCTGTCCCCTCGGAGGGTTTGCGGCCGAGGGTCATGGTGGCCACTCCTACCCCCGGCCGCTACAATAGCCCCTCAACTTCCTCAGTTCCGGCAATTGGGGGAGTTGACAAGTCCGGGCGGCCGAACCGAGCCGAGTCCTTACTCTTGGCCGAGGGAATCGTGAATGTGACGCACCGGGCGGTGACGGAGCTGCCCGAGCGCCAGGCTCGGAACGTCACATCGCTCTAGAGCTGAAAGGACGCGTGATGCGACGTTTCGCCTCAGAGGTGACGTTCGGGCTTATCCGATGTCAGAGTTTCCGTGACGTGGCCTGACGTCATCCGCCACGTGTCGCCTCGGCACTCGTCCGAGAGCCGTCGTTCGAGATTCGCGCCAAAACGTTTCGAACCTGGTGAACAGGTGTCAAGTATCTGTTGGCCAGCCGAGCCGGCGCGACGATTCCCGAGCCGACGCATCGTTTCGCATTTAATGCGACGCTTAACCCTCCCCCTCTCCCACTATAAATACAACTCGAAGAGAGGGAGATCGTACTGTTACTTTGTCATTTTCGCTCATTGCTCATGGATTGAGCGCTCAAACCAGTTCATGGCTTCTGTGATTTTACTCTTCTTTTTACAGCTTCTCTTCTCATTCTTTACAAGATCAACATTGATCAAACATTTTCCAAAGGAAATCAAATAAATCAAATGGATTGATCCCTAAAAGAAAAGGAAGAGAGTAGAATCCCCATAGATTAATAAGAAAATGCTTTTGAATGGAGGAGTAAAAGGGAAATCCAGACTCTAAACACTGTGATAACAACTCACACACACTATTAGTATGCCAAACCATGGTCCATCATCGAAACAACAGATAATCAACAAAATGCCCAAGAACAGCTTGAGCGCTCAAGTTAATGACCTTGAGCGCTCAAACCATAAACTGGCTTACTAATTTCTGACTTAAAAAAAGGATGATTGATGATTCTCAGGACCTTCTGGACTTTAAACAGAAGCAAATGAATATAATTTCAGCCACCCTTTTGCACCCAAAGATGTGATTTGCAAAGGTTTTGATTTTCGATCATCATAAAATAGTTAAGCAATGTTCATGCATATGGTTTTATGACACAAATAAGCTGTTTGGAGAAATTCATGAACATTGGTAACCATTAAATGATGATCAAAACTAAAAGAAGACACAAAAAAAAAAACAAAACAGGAACCTGTTCAGAACTGGGTTTGAAAACTCTTTCTAAACAATTTTTAGACCTTTGTGAATTCAATGCAAGTACAGTGAACTTGCTTGAACTCACTGGTCTTCCTCAGATGAACCAAAACAGTGAGTTTTCACATGTTTAACTACCTTTTGGGAGAGATTGTGACTTGGACTTGGTTTCTGGGCTTGAGGATGGAAGATTGTAGGTGTTTTGGTTTATATTCTGGGCGAATTAGACAATGTGTATGGTTGGTTGATGATCAAGAACTGAATTTCTGGATTTGAAGAGTGGTTTGGTGAGTGGTTTTGATGGTGAAAGAGTGGTTTTGTAGAGAGAGAGAGAGATGATCGATTTTCTGGTGAATTTTGGGAGCTGGATTGTGAGAGTTCTTAACCCCAAAACCAGGGGTAGTGAATGGGTTTTATAGAGTGAGTGGGAGGGAAGAGAGGAGAGAGAGGAAGTAGGTTTGTATTTTGAGAGTGGGTAGGGGTAGTTTTAGGAGTAGATTTGGAGTCAGTGGGGTGTATTATACACATGAAGATCGTATAAGATCATCCCAGACGCTCCCCATGCAGAAAATCTAATGATGAGATACTCTGCAAGTTGCTGACTGGATCAGAGTTGAGCGCTCAAAGCCATGGGCTTGAGCGCTCAAGGTGCTTTCCCAGGATTGAGCGCTCAAGGACATGGGCTTGAGCGCTCAAGGTGCTTGATGGCAAATTGTTGGCTTGGCTTGGTTCAACAGTGCTTGGCTTGGTTTGAGCTGTTTTGGTTGCTTGGGGTGATGTTTGGTTGATTTTTGATCAAATTCAAGTCAAACTCACAAGTTCCAGGTAATCATGATTGGTCCGTTTCATCATCGGAAATGCTCGAGTGCATCTCGGGTTCAAAATTGGGGTGTCTACAATTGTTTTTATACCGGACACCAACGGTCTTCCGTTCGCTCAACCGAGGACGGGCGTTCCGAGACCAAACACGTGAGCTCAATCGAGTACGGTTGGAGAGGTCTCGGCTTAGGTGGGGAATCGCTTCGATAGCCCCCGATTTCGGACCTAAGCCGAGGATGTTTTAAACCGAACACCGGCGGTCTTCCGTTCGCTCAATCGAGGACGGGCGTTCCAAGCATAATAGTGTTCCACCGAACATAGTCATGAGTGTTTGCAAGAGAACAGTTTTTCATTCAAAAATAGTCCCGCTCGGTATACAAAGGATCACCGAGGGCGGGTGGCAAGTATAGAAAGACAGTTGGGCTACCCATAAAACTTCCTAAGCTTGGAGGCGTTCCATGGGTTGCCCACAACCGTGCCGTCCATCTCAGCAAGCTTGTAAGCCCCATAGCCGGCCTTGGCCGTAATCTTGAACGGACCCTCCCAGTTAGGCATGAATTTCTTCTTATTTTTCTTCTGAACCACCTCCCGAAGGACGAGGTCGTCAACATTGAAGGGGCGCAGCCTGACGTTCTTGTTGTAGCCCCGAGCCACTTCTTGTTGATAGGCGGCGTACCTGATGTTTGCGTCGTCTCGAAGATCCTCGGTATGATTGAGCTCGGAGGCGATGTGTTCGTCGTTCGTGGCAGGATGGAACGCCTCGGTACGCTCGGTCGAAGCCATTGTGGCGAGGGGTAGGACCGCCTCCATCCCATAAGCCATGGAGAAGGGCGTTCGGCCAGTCCCCCGCCGCGGGGTAGTGCGATAGCCCTAGAGGACCTTGGGGAGCTCCTCGACCCATTTTCCTCGTTTGTTATTCAGCCGCCTCTTGAGGCCAGCCGAGATGGACTTATTGGAAGCCTCGGCCTGGCCGTTCCCCTGGGGGTACGCCACCGTCGAGTTATAGACTCGGATGTTCTTCTTCTTGCACAGCGTTTTTATGGCCTCGGCCACAAATTGGGTACCGTTGTCCGAGATAATAGCGTAGGGTACGCCAAATCTGGAGATGATGTTTTTCCAGATAAAGTGCTCTACTTCAGTTGCAGTGATATGAATGAGGGGTTCCGCCTCAACCCACTTTGTGAAGTAGTCTGTGGCAGTGATAAGGTGCTTGAATCCTCCGGGGGCGGTAGGGAGCACGCCGACGATGTCAAGCCCCCACTGAGCAAAAGGCCACGGGCTAGTAACTGGGTTGAGGAAAAGGGTGGGTTGATGGAGGAGGGGAGAGTGGCGCTGGCAGGAGCCGCAGTCCCTCACATAGTCTTTGGTGGCGTTTCGCATCTTGGGCCACCAGTACCCCTGCGACACAGCACGCTTCCAAAGACCGTCCTCCCGAGTGGTAGCCACTGCTTCCCTCCTGAAGCTCGTGGAGGACCCGTGGAACCTCCTCTTCGTGGAGCACGCGCAAGTCTGGGCCCATATAGGTGCGCCTGTAGAGTTGGCCAGTCGCCGAGAGGAAGTATGAGGCCGCTTGGCACCGAAGCTGGTGCGCCGCTTTCTTGTCCTCGGGGAGCCGCTCGTCTCGAAGGTAGGCGACGAGGGGGTCCATCCAGCTAGGTCCCAAGGGGGCGATACATACGACGTCTTCCTACCCGAGCTCAAAGCTGGGGGCAGGAATGTCGCCAAGGATAACCGTCCGGGAGCCCCCGACCTCGGAGCATGCCGAGCCGAGTGCAGCCAGGGCATCAGCGTGAGCGTTGCGTGCTCGGCCGATATGCCAAAACTCTACCTTCTTGAAGTCTTCCTGCAGCTTCAGAACATGGCTGAGATATTTCAGCATTCGGCTGTCGCATGAGCCGTAATCGCTGTTGAGCTGGTTGACCACTAACATGGAATCGCTATAGACTTGCATTTCTTCTATGCCGAGGTCCAATGCGAGGCGAAGCCCCGCGATGAGAGCCTTGTACTCGGCTTCGTTGTTGGTGGCCGGAAAGCCGATGCTCATGGCGCATTCGTGGAGGGTGCCCTCGGGGGGTACGAGGACTATGCCAGCCCCCGCCCCCCGGCTGTTGGAGGCACCGTCGACATGCAGGCGCCATGACTCGCCGGAGTACATCACTGCCGACCTTGGGGGAGATCTCCTCAGGACGACTCCCGGCTGCACAGGGCCGGGATCGTCTGCTGCCCTTTCCCGCTCCTGTGCCTCGGTCTCCAGCCTCGGGGTAAGCTCGGCTACAAAGTCTGCCAGAGCTTGCCCTTTGATGGCAGTCCGAGGCTCATAGCGGATATCAAAGTTAGCCAATTCCATTGACCACTTGCAAATCCTGTCCGAGAGGTCTGCCTTCCGAAGCACGGCCTTGAGAGGGTACTCAGTGATAACGACGATCGTGTGGCACTGAAGTAGGGGAGGAGCTTGCGTTTTGCCGTAACGAGGGCAAGTGCCAACTTTTCCAGCGGCAGATACCTCGTCTCGGCTGGGAGCATGGTCTTGCTGGAGTAATAGATGGGCTGCTGATCTGGCCCCTCCTGCCGGACCAGCGCCGAGCTTATCGCATGCTCCGACACCGCCAGGTACAGCTGGAGGTCCTTTTCGTCCGCCGGGGTAACCAGGAAGGGGGCCCTAGCCATGTACACTTTGAGCTCGGCCAGGGCCCTGTCACATTCAGGGTACCACTGGAACGCTCGCTTGCTTGTCTTAATGGATTCGAAGAACGGGCGGCAGGCATCCGAAGACTTGCTAATGAAGCGATTGAGGGCTGCCGCCATCCCGGTGAGTCGCTGGACCTCCCTGATGGTCGTTGGGGCTCGGAGTCTTTGGATGGCGGTGACCTGACTGGGATCCGCCTCGATCCCCCGCCGAGTGACCATGTACCCCAAAAATTTCCCCGAGCCTACCCCAAAGGCGCACTTCTCGGCGTTCAGCCGCAATTTGTGAGCCCTGAGTATGGCGAAGACCTTGCCGAGGTGACTCAGGTGGTCCTCCGCGAGTCTGCTCTTTATTACCATGTCGTCGATGTAGGCCTCCATGATGTCCCCGAGCTCCCTTTGGAACATCTTGGAGACCATCCTTTGATAGGTGGCTCCGGCGTTCTTCAGGCCGAAGGACATCACCTGGTAGCAATAAGTACCCCTCGGCGTGATGAAGGCCGTCTTCTCCACATCTCCTTCGTCCATGGCTATCTGGTGGTACCCTCGGTACGCATCCATGAAACTCAGCCTGGCGTGCCCGGCGGTGGCGTCCACCAATTGGTCTATCCGAGGGAGAGGGAAACAATCCTTCGGACAGGCGTCGTTGAGGTTGGTGTAGTCGACGCACACCCGCCACTTGCCGGTCTTCTTCTTTACCACCACTGTGTTGGCCATCAAAGTTGGGTAGCGTACTTCCCGTATGGCCTCGGCTTCTAGGAGCTTTTGGACCTCTTCTACCACGGCGTCCGAGTGGACCGCCGAGGACTTTCTCGGTCGCTGTATCACCGTCTTCCTAGCCGGGTCAACGTTGAGTTTGTGCGCGATGAAATCCGGGCTCACCCCTGGCATCTCGTAGGGAGTCCACGCAAAAACTTCAACGTTGTCCTTGAGGAAGTGAATCAGGTCGTTGCGCTCGGGATTAGAGAGCTCGGATCCTACCATAAAGTACCTGCTGCCATCCTCGTTGATCGGTACCTTGAGGAGGTCCTCCACGGCCTTCTCCTCGGCTGGGGAGCCAACATCCTCAAGGACGGGTGTGGATTCAGGCATCTCAATCCACTGGATTTGCCTCGGCATCCTGCTCTCCTTCCTGTCCTTCACGCGGACAGCGTTTACAAAGCATTTTCTGGAGGCCATCTGGTCGCCCCAGACGGTCTCATGTTTCCCGGACGCGCCGATGAATCGGACGCACTGATGGAGGGTGGAGGCGATCGCCCTCATGGCGTGGAGCCATCCCCGCCCAAGGATGGCGTTGTAGGGGCTCGGAGAGTCCACAACCGTGAAGTCGATCTCCAGATGCATCGACCCCGCCACGACAGGGAGGGTGATGCTCCCGAGGGGGTATACAGGATGTCCCGCAAATCCCACCAGCGGGGTGTCCGTGGGGGTCAGCTCACCACGCGTCCGTCTGGTGGCTTTGAACGCCGAATAATAAAGGACGTCCGCGGAGCTCCCTTAGTCGATAAGTATTCTTCTGACATCCGAGTCGTCGATCCCGAGTTCAACCACGAGGGCGTCCTCGTGGGGAAGCTGCAACCCTTCCAGATCCAGCTCAGTGAAAGAGATCGTGTGGGGGTCCTCCGGCTCCTGATACTTCCGTTTCGGGGGTTGCCCCACCGAGAGCACCTGCATTCCTTGTTCGATTTGCATCAACTCCTGGTGCATTGCCTCGGCCAAGTCCTTGCTGACCGGGCCGTGAATCGTCACGACAGTCCCACCCCGACCCCGTTGCCCTCCCTGTGGGGGCGCTGGGCCTGGTGGGGGAGGGGGAAGTGGTAGAGGGTCCCGGGTGGGGGCGGGCATTCTGGTGCGATCTATCCATTGCTCTAGCCGTCCCTCGGTAACCAACCGCTCCAGATGTGCTTTGAACGGTCTGCAACTGGTCGTGTAGTGCCCCGGCTCATTGTGGTAGGTGCACCTGCCCCTCTGGGTCGGATCCGAGCCCAACTTGTCCTCGGGCCAGAGAAACCATCTCAACCGGCCAATCTCTGACAGCAGTCTATAGGTTGGGAGGGTGAAGACGGTCGTCTCGGCCACGAAGTCGTTTTCGTTCCTGGGGGGCCTTTCCCATCCTCCCCCGTTATCGTTTCCTCGGGCGTTGTTGTCCCGGCTAGAGTTGTCTCGGTAGCCCCGGCTACCGCCTCCCCCAGCCGGTTCGTTCCTTCCCCCTTTCTTGACGTCGTTGACCTGCTTCTTCCCCTCCTTCGAGGAGCTCTTGCTGGCGCCTCCCCTTGAGGCCTTGTTTACAAGGAACTCTTCCAGCTCTCGGTACCTGTCCACGGTACGCATGAGCTCGGTCATGTCCTTCGGGGGGTGCACCATGAGGTCTTTGAAGAGGTCTGAGGAGTCCTCCAGACCATTCTTGAAGGAGGTGGCGGCCACCTTTTGGTCGCAGTTTTCAACAAGGCTGTACACCTCACAGTAGCGGGCGATGTAATCCTTCAAGGTCTCGTCTGACCCCCTCTTCATGTTTACCAGCGCGTCGAGCGTCTTCGGCTGTGTGTTGCTTGTCACAAACCGAGATGTGAACGCGCGTTCGAGCTCGTCGAAGTCGAACACCGATCCCGGGGCGAGCTGGCCGTACCATAGGAGGGCAGTGGACCCCAAACTCATGGAAAAGGTTTTGCACATAAGGGCATCACTATGTCCATAAAGCTCAGAGACCAACCGGTACTGTTGTATGTGCGTGATGGCATCCGTGGTCGGCTCGTACTTATCGAACTTTGGGATCTTGAACCCCCTCGGGGGAACTACATCGGCGACCTCGGCCGCGAAGGGTGATTGCCTAGCCTTTTCCAGCCGGGAGTCGGACTGGCTGGGATTGTGGCGGCTTCGGTCAATCGCCTGGTGCGCCCCGCAAGCTCTCTTGGGAGGGGCGGCGTGCCTGGATCGCACCTCCGCGTCGTTATGCACATTGCTCCGCTCGGTCGACCGTCTCTTTGCATGGGGCCTCCTGGCGGGGAGGGTGCCTTCTCCACCGCCGGGGTGCCCTGCCTCGTCCTCGGGATGGTAGACCCTTTGGCCACCTGTCCGAGAATTGACAAGCACGATGCTTCCTCCCTGGAGGCGAAGCTCATACCGCTCGCCCGGGCTAAGGCCCTGGTCCCGGTCGTTGCCACCCCTTCCCGCCGAGGTGGCATCCGGGGCACCAGTCCTGTCATGACGACCCCGTCGGTTATCCCCGGGAATAAACCCCCGAGCACCCCGTCGATCCCCAGACCGACTAGGGTGGCCGGCACCAGCTCGATCAATCGATGAGCTTTGGTAATTCCCTCGGACAGCCGACGGGTTTGCTCCTCCACGCTCCCGGCGTTCGGCCTGACCTCCCTCAGGGTCCTTGCCTCTACTAAGGTCCTTCTGCGTCTGCCGAGTGCGATCTTCGTCCCTGCGACCGCCCGGAGCCCTAGCGCTTGAGGCAAGTGGCACTGTCCTCATGGTACTTGGTTCGCCCTGACTGCTCCCCCGCGGTTTGCTGGTTATGGGAGGGAGCACGCTCTTGAGGGATGACAAAGGCAGTGCCCCGGCTATCAACCTCAATGATAGGGCCGAGGCGTTTGAACACCGGGACTCTCGCTCCCTCGCTCCTTGCACTTGATGGGGGCCTCCTCGTCTTCGGTCGCCCCCCAGACTTCGAAGTCGTAGGCTGGCTTCTGGCTTGCTTCATAGCAAGTACCTCCTTTCTCAACAAGGCCAATTCCGCCTCCACGGTGAGTGGTGGAGGTGGCGGTAACGCCTCTCTCCGAGCGGGGCTAGTGAGGTTGTCAAGGGAGACAACATCGCCGTTCATGCTAAACAAGACGCTCGCCGTGCGGGCGTTGCTGGGGCCGGCGGCGTTGGACACCATTGTAACGGTCCCATCCCTATTGAGGACGGGGGAGAGGGTGAGCCCCAAGTCACCCCTGATTTGGTGGTATCTTCCACGACCGGCGCTTTCGATGTAGTCTCCTGCGGCGTCGAACGCGCCTTTGCCGAGGGCGAGGTTTGCCATATCTTAGTAACTTTGGAAGAGGCGTGGAGGGAGTCCTGAACAAGGGTGAAGAACCACCACTAATAGAAAAGAGAGTCTGAGAGAGATAAACTCAAGTCCCCAGCGGAGTCGCCAATTGTGGGGGAGCTCTTCACCAGACTGGCCTCTTTGCCCGTTTGGAACTGCACTGACTGAGGAGGAGCTGGACTGGACCACGCTTGGTACCCAGGGACTCGTCGGAGAGGGGGAGCAGAGCTGCTGGGGTACGCCGTAACGGTACCTGCACAAGTGGGCAACCACGTTAGTACCTAGCCCGGACGGTGGTGGTCCGGGAAGGCACTCCGATGGCTAAGTCAGCGACTGAGGGAGAAGTATAGTGGAGAACTTAGAGAGAAAGTGCAGTTTTAGAGCCAAATGTAGAGAGAGAGAGAGTCGTGAGGAGAGGATCCTCGTACGAGTGGGGTGAGAGCCATATTTATAGGCGAGGGGGCGCGTGTTCGGCACGCCTCTCGGGGGCCTCACGCGCCCCGTCCCCGATACTGCATTGAATGCCCTGATCGACGTATGCCACTCAAGTGGCGCCTCGGCCGGTGAGCCCTCAGAGGCGTCACGTGCTCAAGATGTCCCTATCAGTCAGATCTCCCGCCCCCTGCAGGCGTAGGTCTGCAGGTTTGGTGGATTGCCACGATGTAGTGCACGTGGAGTGGTTGAGCTCATTAATGTGCCACTCAGACTGTCAGGAGGTGCCTCGATCGAGCCCCCCTGCCACCTGACGTGACCCGCCCGGCCCCTAGGTCAATCGACTCGGGCCCGGGTGCCCTCGGGAGCAGAACCCCGGAGGCACTACTGGCCGCTCCCGGCGCGACCTACCGAGGCGTGATCCGTGCCGAGCGTACCCTTGCCGGGGGAAGCCCCCCCGGCGCTTCGTGGCAATAAGGTGGGGACCCCTGTCCCCTCGGAGGGTTTTTGGCCGAGGGTCATGGTGGCCACTCCTACCCCCGGCCGCTACAGGGAGCAATCCCAAATTTCAAGCTAAGACCGCGTGGCCAACTTCCTAGGGTTAAGTGTGCTTTCTTAGCTAATTTTGCCACCATTACAATCCTAATTTTTTGAATCTTATTCTCAGATCTTGAGAGAGATTAACAGAATTAAGGAGGGAAAGAATGAAAATTAAAAACGAAGAACGAGCGAGAGGACAAGGAGGGCTATGTATGTATGTATGTATGTATCTAGGCTCCAAATTTGACAAGGGGACCTTATACTGCGCAAAATGCACTACACGGTGTAGTGCACTTTATCCGGCCGTCCATTTCGACAATGCATGACTCTGATTTACTCCAAACAGTAAACGATCGGATTAAATTTAATGCTCGGATTGAATCCGAGCCATTTATTATCGAAATGGACGATTGTTTAATTCACTACACGTACGGTGCAGTCAATTTTACGCACTACACCATCCCTTGTTTAGAGTGATTTTGTTAAATTTATGCAAATTTAGTTGCAGCCTAATGACATCAATTTGACCATACGAAAGTGTCTATTGTGCCAATAGTTTTGTCATTTTCAAGGTATAGCAGTGGTAAATAGTGTGATAGCTATAGATCAGTTCGTGATAATTGCTTCCTTCGCTTGATTTAAAGAGGTCCCCAAATATGTGAATGGAATTCCTTTTCCCTTCTAAGAACCCCAAGTTTGTCGTTACCTGCGTGTTTAATATAGTGACATGGCGCCGGAAGAACTTACTTCAAAGAGTTTGTCCTAAATTTAGTTTGTCCTAAAATATTCAAAAATGATTCAAAAATACACAAACTTTGTCCATAATCAACCACAACCCCATTTCGCGTGGGGTGTGGGTCACATGTTCGCGTCGCATATTGATTGTGGCACAAAGTTTGTGTATGTATCATTATTCTAAATTATTATTATTTTATTTTTTTTAAAAGGGCAAAAAAGATTTTGTTAATAAAGTACGGAGAATCGGAAATACAAGATTAAACGGGGCAAAAGAAAAAATCAAAACGAGAAGCAAAATCCCAACTAGGTTAGCACCCCACCCGACAACAATCATTTTCTTCTCGAGATCCAAAGGAACGACCTCAAAACCTCACATGTGCTATTAACTTTTGTAGGGCCAGTTTACACAGTGACTTTTTCCCGATTTTGAATGGCTCTTGCTAGTGAATGGGGAGATTGGTCTCGCGACATTAGTTGAGGAATACATAAGCTTGCTCGGACTCCAATGCACCATATCTCCGCCGCCTCTGCCTTCTCCACTCTTAGTCGTATTGGCCAACTTCCTCTTAACAATAGGTAATTGGAAGAACAACGTAGCTATCAATCCGGGCGAGGTCCAACTCTTCTTTGATCGATTTTCACTTTCTTTGAGAAATGCTTACCGCCTTTCATCGCCATTCCAGTACTAACCCATGTTTGTCTTTCCATTCAGTTGGATAGTTCTTCACTGTTCTTCTATGACTAGCTTTATTAACAATCTTCATCTTCCCAAATGCTAATTCAGCATTGTCATGATTTTCAAGTAGGATTCAGTGATAATTGTGCATGACTCAGATAACTTATTTATTTCCTTTCTAATGGTATTTCTCCGTAAAATTGTGTTTTCCAGGTGATTGAAACACCGACATAATGGTATTTCTAGTTGATGCTTGTGATGAAACCAAACTAACGAAGATCTCCGGGCACCCTGTGAATTCGAGCATGAGAGAACAAGGATTCGGCTTTCTGGCCACCTTGAAAGATTCTGTCGTGAAGGCTCGAAGGATCTTCAATATTCTTGTCCTGATCATTCCCCCCAAGACTCATTTTAGTTGAGTGGAAATATGGTTTCTGATAAATGAAATCGAGTAAGCAATTGTCTTGTTCTGGTAGGTTTTTTGGGGGCGTGAAAATGAAATAGATAATTAGAATTGTTCTGGGTTTGAGAATGTGAAGAGCTAGCCCATGCTATCATTATGTATGTATAGAGGCCTCATTCATTTTCATCGCTGTATAATTGTTGTAATTATGATTATTAGTACTGATAACAGTTCTCAAAATTTGAAATTTATGTGAAATTATAACTTAAAAGTTGTAGGACCACATTTGAATAAAGAACAATAATGCCAGGTGCCCATAAAAGGTATGCCAAAACTTACCTTGAAAGTAAATTCACTTAGATATTCACATTCGGAGTACCTAGAATTTCCAATAAATTTCATATTAAATAAAGGAGTACTAATAGTTTGGAAACTTTCCCTATATAAATTTTCTGAATACGTACCTTTCTTGTTTGTTGACCAGCATAGTTTCAAGTGAGATTTTTTTTTTTTTTTTGAGAACTAGGTAGAAATATCAAGCATACAAAGTCTCAAAGGTACCAATAATGTAGATACAAAATTTAAACATCATTAATTAGAGAACTATCGGGCTGAAAAGGTGATCCATCATCGGTGTCCAGGTGAGGAACAAAAGAGGCCAGAGCATGCTTAGCAAGTAAGTGTGCCCGCTGAACATACTGGCGCGCAACCTTCGAGATCCTACAAAACGACAGTTTTGTCACTTCCGCAGGTTGAGCAACAATAACGTGTCAGGATGATGACAATCAACCCTCCCTGCTATCTGCATAATTGCATTGAAATAATCAAAAACCACATAAACCACATTATAATTTTGATTTAAAGCCCATCTAATAGCTTCATAACAAGCTTGAATTTCAGTTTGGATAGGGGTCAAACTAAATGAAGATAAGGGCTGCTTTTCAAGTGAGAAAATTTGATACGCAAAAAAATAAGGGTGCTGTTCTTAGACACTTCATTGCATATAGGGAGGAAAAAGTAAATCTCAAAGGGGTGCCTTTCTTCTATAATGGATCTTCGGCACATTGGCAAAAAGTCACACTGCAACCAAATCTAAAAGGTAGGCAGAAAGCCAACCAAAACATCATAAGCAAAACGAAAACTGCACACCCGCTAAATTAACCCAAACATCTACGGCTGGAATGTACGAAAACCAAAACAACAAGCCGAAAGAAAAAACCAAAGACGAAGAAAAATAAACCAAAACCCACCAACCACTGAAATTAAAAAGAAAAATAAGAAAGTACTAAAAATACCAAAGTACAAGAGGACGATGCCAAGAAATAAACTCCTGGGAGAACCCGTATACATATTCAACTTTTTTAAAATACAGAAACTAGGAGGATCACCTATATCTAGAGTGCTAGTATATGCTTTTGTTTCGTGGGCATCTCAGGCTAATTCCTACAATCACTCCAAACAGACATTTTACAATTTTGCGTCTGGCCGTGTGGGGTGAGTTGCCCCCAACAGCTACTGATAAAGAAAATCGAATCCAAAAATTTACGAGGGAGCAATCCCAAATTTCAAGCTAAGACCGCGTGGCCAACTTCCTAGGGTTAAGTGTGCTTTCTTAGCTAATTTTGCCACCATTACAATCCTAATTTTTTGAATCTTATTCTCAGATCTTGAGAGAGATTAACAGAATTAAGGAGGGAAAGAATGAAAATTAAAAACGAAGAACGAGCGAGAGGACAAGGAGGGCTATGTATGTATGTATGCATCTAGGCTCCAAATTTGACAAGGGGACCTTATACTGCGCAAAATGCACTACACGGTGTAGTGCACTTTATCCGGCCGTCCATTTCGACAATGCATGACTCTGATTTACTCCAAACAATAAACGATCGGATTAAATTTAATGCTCGGATTGAATCCGAGCCATTTATTATCGAAATGGACGATTGTTTAATTCACTACACGTACGGTGCAGTCAATTTTACGCACTACACCATCCCTTGTTTAGAGTGACTTTGTTAAATTTATGCAAATTTAGTTGCAGCCTAATGACATCAATTTGACCATACGAAAAGTGTCTATTGTGCCAATAGTTTTGTCATTTTCATGGCGCCGGAAGAACTTACTTCAAATTTAGTTTGTCCTAAATTATTATTATTTTATTTTTTTTAAAGGACAAAAAAGATTTTATTAATCAAGTACGGAGAATCGGAAATACAAGATTAAACGGGGCAAGAGAAAAAATTCAAAACGAGAAGCAGAATCCCAACTAGCTAGGTTAGCACCCACCCGGCAACAATCATTTTCTTCTCGAGATCCAAAGGAACGACCTCAAAACCTCACATGTGCTATTAACTTTTGTAGGGCCAGTTTATACAGTGACTTTTTCCCGATTTTGAATGGCTCTTGCTAGTGAATGGGGAGATTGGTCTCCCGACATTAGTTGAGGAATACATAAGCTTGCTCGGACTCCAATGCACCATATCTCCGCCGCCTCTGCCTTCTCCAATCTTAGTCGTATTGGCCAACTTCCTCTTAACAATAGGTAATTGGAAGAACAACGTAGCTATCAATCCGGGCGAGGTCCAACTCTTCTTTGATCGATTTTCACTTTCTTTGAGAAATGCTTACCGCCTTTCATCGCCATTCCAGTACTAACCCATGTTTGTCTTTCCATTCAGTTGGATAGTTCTTCTATGACTAGCTTTATTAACAATCTTCATCTTCCCAAATGCTAATTCAGCATTGTCATGATTTTCAAGTAGGATTCAGTGATAATTGTGCATGACTCAGATAACTTATTTATTTCATTTCTAATGGTATTTCTCCGCACACAATGATATTCCCAGACTTGCTTTCCATCCCTAAGGTGACTTGTGATTTTGAAAAATATCACTGCCACATCATTCTGGTCAAGAATACTACTGAGGAAATTCTGTACATTTTCCTAATAAGAAATGTCTAATCGTAGCATATTCGTTTTTGTGAATTCTATTGTTTTTTCCAATTCTTTTCCCTATGAATTCTGGATATCTTTCATGGTGTAGGCGTAGTGTGCGAACATGAGTGCCATAATTATTTTCTGCTAATGGAACACATAATTATTTTCCTTTCATCTCTTATAACAGGAACTGAAAGAACAACCGATTTAATCTTTTTTTTTTAATTAATCCGAAGATGAAAAACAGAAAAATGAAAGTGAAACGTTGGTTAACCTCCCGTCTATACTTCCTCTACTTGAATTAATTTGTGGATTTTCTCCAAGGTCCGTACTAATGATTCAGAGCATTTATCTTGTTGTCATTAAAGAGAATAGTATTATTGTAAGAAATCAACTTTCTTTTTTACAAGAAGAAACAGCTTACGTTTAATGTCATATTTACTGTGTTATGTTGGATCAACTTGAACTTTTGAAAAGAAAAGAAATTCTAAATTTGGGGCTATATAGCCCGGGGCTACATACAAAATTTGCATTTTGAATCGTCAATGTCGATTCAAAACACCATAAATTATAGTTTGACAGAGTATGGAAAGATATTTTCTGGATGGTACCCCAGCCAGTAATGTCACTTGGATCTACAGAACACATGTACAATTCTTTAATAATCCCCAGCAAATATCTTAAACATCAAATGTATGAAAATTTTAAAAGATTTTATATTGTGTTCGAGTACTCCAGGAAGCCCCAGAACTCATACCTCTAAATTTTTCTCTCTTCATTTTACTATAATAAAGGTGATCTTCCTTTATTGCATGAAGGCCCAAGACCAATCTTAAAACGGGCCACAAGATTCACAAGAAGGAATCAATTATTTGGAGTTTCTCTTTTTTGGACATCAATTACTTGGAATTGAAATAAGGATCTTATAGCAGCCCATAAACATATCACTATGGGTGGTTTTTACAGGCCGGCCCACTTTTGTAGCCTGTCAAACACTATTCCTTCAAGCCCTTTCACGCGCGGACCAATATTTTTTCTCTCTCCACTGTTGCGCGCGTCATCGTCACTCTTCCTCTCTCTCTCTCTCTGTCTGTCTGTCTCTCTCCTCCACTTTTCGGCTTAATTGTGTGAAAAATAAACCGTGCATGTGGAGTGTGGACACCTTTCTCTCACTCTCTCTCTCTCTCTCCCTCCCTCCCCCTACCTACTATATACTCTCTCTCTGTCTCTCTCTCTCTCTCTCTATCCCCTACTTACTGTCAACTCTCTCTCTCCCTCCCCCTACCTGTCAGATATGTTTGTATTATTAAAGCAACAATTTCAAACCTTGTTTATTTTATATTTCAAAATAAAATAACTTTTATTATACACATTTATTTTTTATAAAAATTATACATTTGAAATCTACTCGATGGATCTGTGAAGCAATATTCATTTTGAATATGATAATATGTACATGTAAAAAAATTTATTTTATACTCATTAATTAAAATTCACACCCATTCTGAATAATTCACACCCTCCAAATGGAAGAGTTCACACATCACAGTTCACTTTTCAAAAAACACAATTCACACCCCAAAAAGAAAAAATTCACACCCTCAAATGCATAATTCACACCCTCCAACTAGAAGAATTCACAACTCTTAAATGCAGAATTCGCACATCACAACTTACTTTCAAAATGCACAATTCACTCCAAAAAAAAAAAAAACAAAGGAATTCACAGCCCTCAAATGAAGAATTCACACATTCCAAAATGGAAGAATTCACAACCCTTCAGAACAATTCACATTTCTCAAATTGCACACAAATTCACACTTTTGAAAAAATTCACACCCCCAAAAAAATAATTTTTTTTATGCATAATTTCATATTCACAATGAATCTTGTTTAATAGATCTCGTTGAGTAGGTTCTAAACATATTTTTTTTTTCAAAATTGGATGCACAAATTAAAACGTATAAATATTTAAAGTTTTAAAAATAAAAAGGAGAGAGAGAGAGAGAGAGAGAGAGAGAGAAAGAGAGAGAGAGAGTGGGTAATACGGTACAAACAATGTTCATGTCAGCCATCCATCCACTCGCGTGCTGGGCCTATAAAGGAGTGAAAAACAAAATTGGATTTGGATGGAAGCCCCCACAAAAAGTGGGGGCGGCTTGGGATTTGAAAACAAGCCCATAAACATACTTGACTCCATTTCACCTTCGGCCCTGGTTTCAACCTCAATTCAAGACCGAAGGAAGGCCCATAACATTGCATCTCTCTCTTTCATAACATGCAAATGTTTTTGGGTTGTTTAGTTTGGTCCTTTTACTATCTTATTTTGGAAAACTAGTGAGAGCTCATTATGTGCTCATTGTGGATCACACAATGATTGATGCTTTGTGATAAAAATTCTCACCGACTCCTCTACTCAAGATGACTTATTTTTTTGAAGTAAAATACTCCAAAAACGTAATCAAATGAGAGTCAGTGAACCAATGATCAATTAATATCAGGATAATTGATATTGAAGTTGTTACGCAACGTTGTCGCGTGCTCATTGGTTTTGATGTTTCAGATATTGTATACGTAATTACTGTGAGAAACTTGACCTAAATGCGGAGAGAGTTGATAAAGTGTTTTAATCCTTGACTTCGGAACAGTAGATCGCAACAAGTGCCGAAGTACTGTAGCCAATTCTTTGTCACGTGTCTTAGCGAAATTCTCTCTTTACCAATGCTGCTTCTATTGCTCTAAACATATTAATGTTTTTTTGATCAGCGAAATTTTATTAAAACAGGGTCCAACACGGAAGTTGGAAAGTACAGAAACGAAAGCCCAATACAAGTCCAATACGACCAAACAGGGTCAAAATGGTCCCAAAGAGATACAAACAAAAGAAGCCCGGACCAATACCCAGATAAAAACAATAAAGCTCAAAACCCTATCCCGGCCCACACCTGGGCCGGCCCACCCAAACCAAAACCCTAAACCCAAAAAAGCTCCAACCGCTGCCACCGCACAAACCACCGCGTCAACCGGCCTCGCCGTTAAGCAGAACCAACCACGCCCAGATGTAGAAGCCGGTGGCCAGACAAAACAAACGGCCTACAATAGCAGTGATCACAACAAATCGGGGTTCAGGGAGCGAACCACAACCACACGCCTCCGCCGCCAAAACCATCCAACCCTCGCACCACCGCCAAAACGCCGATCCACCGTCCCAAACACCATCGCGGACACCAAACTCCAACATCCACCTCCAAAAAGCGGCTGAAATCACCAAAACCAAACCGAAGCCCTGCAGGAAAAAGGAAAAACACAAACAGAGGAAAAAGAACTCCAACGCCAAAACCTAGCTTGCACCGACAACAAGGGGGAAGAGAGGTAAAGACCAGGCCGTTAGACGCGAGACCGATCGGCCCAAGGGATGCCGACCGGCGGAAAATACCCAAAACCCCAATACCACCGCCTCCATGATCGCCGCCGGAGACCACACCAGCACTCGGAAAAAGAACGCACAGGCACACAGGGTCAGGGGAAGAAACCAGACGAATCCAGCGAAACCAACTGGGGGAACAAGCTGGATATGGAACAAGGCGGTCCGGGATCCAAAACTCAAGACGAAAGGTGCCCAACACCGGACCGAGGTGCGAGGGAGAGCACAGACGCCGGAAACCGAAACGACCAGGAGGGAATCACCAACACCACCAGTGAGGGCAGGCAGCGCAACCACCGAGGGAGAGGCGAGCCAGCAGAGAAGTCGGGAAAAACCAGATCTGGCGAGAGAGGGAGGGAGAAGGAGAGAGGAAAAGGGAGAGAGGGAGGAAGAGGAGCCCGGGGGGAAGGGCAGGGAGGGGCGGCGCCGCCCTCCCCCCAAGCACAAGCCCTAGGCGGAGAAGACCAGGGGAACTTAGGAGAGAGAGAGAAGAGAGAGAGCCCCAGGTTACAAGTGTTTCTAAACATATTAATGTTACACAACCAGATTATGTGATTGACTCGGAACTAGATATTGAGTTTGATTACAGACTCAAATTTATACTGGATTGGGCTTTATTCAAATTTTAGCTAAATCAAGAAAGATTCAAATGCTCAGTTAAAATTTAAGCCTTGTTTGAATGCCACAATTGACAACTATGCCATTGATGAACCTTTTTTCTCGATTCAAGTGTCTAATTAAGTCAGTATACACACATGCACCACGAATAGTTTTTGGACACCTTATCTCACCATCCACTAGCGAGGAGTCAATTAATAGCAAAACATTGTGTAGACTAGCCCATAAGAGTTAATATCACATAAATGAAAAGGGAACAACCCAAAATGGAATACTAAACAATTAAAAGGGTTAAGAAGGGACGGAGGAAATACTAGTTTAACTATGTAAAACCAGAGTAGGAACAATAATCTTGCAAAATGTAATCGTTTTTGCTCGACAAGTTTTGAGGGAAAAGTAATCGCGTGAAAGTTCGACACTGTTTATACCCAAATTTTGCATAAAATTACAACGAGACCGGAAATATTTTTTTTTGGGACAATATTGGACTGAACCAAGTAATGTCCCATTTTTAGTTGGCCCATTTATATTTTCAAGAAGATCAAATCTATTTGGTTTGGGCCCAGTCAGTAGTTATTTTTTACCAGCAAGGAGAAAAAAGTGCAAGGCGTGGGACACCTGACACCACGCAAGAAGGCGGGAAAAGGCCAAAGCTCACAAACATGGAGCCTATATATCCAAATTTTCATGAATTAGGGAGGGTTTCAACACCAATAAAGCCCAACTTTTATTCAATTATCTTTTAATTCAATTACGGTTCAGCAAAGTACCCATTTTCCTAAACCCGTTTGAGAAATTGTTATCTTTTTTTCCAAGCCTAGCCTAGATCTTTTACGTTTTCATGTAAGCTGTCCCTTCAACTTTGTTAATCTACCTAATAAAGTTCGATTTTATTTATTGTTGCTCTCTCGTTTCTCACAACGGTTCAGAAATTATTAAGTCATTTCATCAAAGCAAACCACGAACCATCATTTGGCCTCACCCTTACCCTTAAGTCAAACACAATCACTTGAAGACGCTAGATAAAGGTACGCAGCGTTTATACGAAGTTGGAATGGCTTTATATGAAGTTGAACATTTTTCGTACTTCTCTTCCTCTCTCTGAGATTGAACAGGCCCAATGGTAGTGTTGCACATAAGATGTTTGTAAAAATGCCTCTTTGAATCCCAAATTCTAGATGGCCAGTAGGTCTTCCCTCAATCACTCTTTTAGAACTAGTGAATTGTGAAAATTTCATTTTGGAAACAAGTCATTGTTTCTCTCCGTTTCAAATAATTTGAAAGTTCGCTTTTTTTTTTTTTTTGTGGTATCTACACCAATAGGATTGAACTTTTTTCTTTCTTCTCCATTTTTTCCTGTATAGCGGCCGCATAGATTGTTATGGTCTGTAAGATGGGATGAGCATGGCATAAATTTCCGCCAAAGCCGCTAATAAGGGATGGGATGCTTTGAGTGATTACAAGAACTCGTTGAGACGTAAAGCTACTCATGTCTCTAGACTCTACAGATTAAGGTTGCATCTTTTATAGGTCAATTAACATGTTCATTGTTGAAGCCTTTTGTATGTGAACCTGATTGTAGTTTGCAGGTCTCCACAAGAAACCATGCCAAGCATTCTCTGCTAGTACGCTTGCTTGGTGATGATTTTCCTAACTTTTTTGTTTAGGAATAAGTCAAGAATTGATCCCCCTTGGTTTCATGGGCAAAAGGAAGACGATGGATATGGAGACATTCATTTCTACTGTCAAGCAAAAGGTACTCCCGGTATCAGTTAACTTGCCAAAATTGTGAGTAACATTAATTTTTCATAACAACTAAGTGTTGGAAATTTCTCGGAAATTCGGTGTGAATGAAACCGGGCGTTCGGAGGGTCTCTCGAGGCAACTGAAAGGACCCACGTAGCTGTTTATTACACGCGTTGATGGCTGAATATTTCGATGTTAATTGCTGGTAATAACATCCCGTAACCTCCCCATGATGGAGATTGAATGGCAGATTTTATCCCATTCAAATTTGTAATCAAGATTGGATGTTACATATTCTGAAATGAATTGCAGAATTCATTGGCAATTCATTTTCGTATTGAAAGCTTGAGGCTCTTCATCAGCTATAAAAAGGCAGCTTTGGCCTTTGGTTTCAACACACAAATTCGTGCATCACATCATATTCCAGAAAGTGTTATTGAGAGAGAGAGGCAGGCGTTAGCTTTAGTTCACCAAGGCAGTCGATAGAGGTGTTCTGTCGGCCGTGGTTCTAGCCGTTGTATTCTGGGACGAAGATGCCGGTTCAACCTACAACACCCACGGTAGGCGGCGAATCTTTGTTAAGGAGAGTGTGGTTACACACGACTCGGCTTCCGATTACTGTTTGTATCTCTATTTCAATTCTGTTATTTCCTGTTTATGTAATTTCATTGTATTTGGTTCTTGTATGATTATATCGAATGGATTTGTTCTTTGGAATTCGGAATTGCCACTGTATTTTTTCCAACACTAAGCTCCTCGAGGATGAAGATTCTGATGTTAAACATTTGATATTTCAAGCGGAACCCCGTCGAGGGCGCGGCCCTCGAACTCCCGCCTAGGGGCGCTGCCCCTAGGAACCCCGCTAGGGGGCACAGCCCCCTAGACCCCCACTAGGGGGCAAGCCCCCTGGGACCCCCAGGGTACGCTTGTGTGTTGTGGGTGCAAGACCATGTTTGGTTGCTAGTTTAGATTGTTAATCTATTCTTATTTGTCATGATTGTGAAAATAGTTTCACTGATTTGTGGTTTGTCATTTTTCAGGTTAAGATGACAACTGGAAAGAGCAATGAGACTCCAAATGTGGAAAGCTCAAGTGCTGCTACTCCTTTGCATGGAGTCCCTTCGATACCGATGTCCCATGTCGATAAGCCTGGGAAGTTTGGTCCAGGGGTTGATTTCAAAAGATGGCACCAGAAGATGATGTTCTATCTGACCACTCTCCATCTTGCTGGGTGCTTGTCTGAGGATGCCCCAGTGGTTGCTGAAAATGAGACAGACAACCAGAAGCGACAAGCTCTGGATCAGTGGAAGAATGCTGATTATCTGGCCAAGAACTATGTCTTGAATGCTCTTGATGACTCGTTGTACTCTGTGTTCAATGAGGCGGAGTCGGCCAAGGAACTGTGGAGATCCTTGGACAAAAAGTACAAGATTGAGGGGGCTGGGCCTAAAAAATTCGTGGTGGGCCACTTCCTTGATTATACTATGAAAGATGAAAGGCCTGTGACTGAACAGGTCCAAGAGCTCCAGATGTTGATCAATGAAATCAAAGTAGAAGAGATGTTGTTGCCTGAGGCTTTTCTGGTGGCTGCCATCATCCACAAGCTTCCAGGAACTTGGAAGGAGTTCAAAAGTTATCTCATGTTCAAGAACAAGGAAATGACATTGGAGACTCTCTACTACAAGCTCAATGTCACGGAAGGAAATCGGGCTAGAGAGAAGGCTGCCAAGGTAGCCGAAATGGCAAAGGCCAACATGGTGGAGCATAGTCGTCCTTCCTCAAGTGGTGTGAGAAAGAACCAACATGACAAGCGGTCTGACAAGCAGAAGGGCAAAAGTGTCAATCTGGGACCGAGGGGCGGTGTCGCTAAGAAGCAAAAGGAGAAGTTCCAAGGGAAATGCTTCAACTGTGTCAAGTTTGGCCATAAAGCATCTGAGTGCAAGAAGCCACCTCGTCCACAAGCGCATATTGCAGAAGCCTCGGGGGTAATTCTGACATGAACTTCTCAGCTATGGTATCTGAGGTGAACATGGTGGGCTCGAATCCACGGGAGTGGTGGATTGACACTGGGGCTACCCGCCATATCTGCTGTGACAAGAAGATGTTCACGTCACTTGAGCCAGTGAATGGGGAGAAGCTATTTATGGGGAATTCAGCGACCTCAGATATTGCTGGTGAAGGAACAAAGTGGTCCCGAAGATGACTTTGGGAAGACATTGACCCCGAACAAGGTGTTGTTCGTGCGGACATTCGCAAGAATGTGATATCCGGTTCTCTGCTGAGCAAGCACGGCTTTCGCATGGTGTTTGAATCGAGATAGGTCATTCGACTAAGGTCTGGATCATATGTAGGAAAGGTTATTTGGCCGATGGGTCGCATTTAAAATGAATGTAATGACTGTTATCCCTACTATCAATAAGACAAATGCCCTGGCTTGTTTATGTGCTTGAGTCTTCCATTTTGTGGCATGGTAGACTAGGTCATGTTAATTATGAATCTATGCGAGATTAGTTAACTTGGACCATATTCCACTTTTAATATTGATACAAATCACAAGTGTGAAACTTGTGTCGAAGCAAAGTTGACAAGGACTTCGTTTCGATCGGTTGAAAAAAGTACCGAACCGTTGGGGCTAATTCACACTGATGTGTGTGATCTGAAATATGTCCAAACGCCAAATGCAAACAAGTATTTCATTACTTTTATTGATGATAGCACGAAATATTGCTATGTGTACTTGCTAAAGAGCAAGGATGAAGCGTTGGACAAGTTCATTCTTTTTAAGAATGAGGTGGAGAACCAACTTAGCAGTAAGATTAAGGTGGTGAGAAGTGACCGAGGTGGTGAATATGAATCACCGTTTGGTAATTACTGTGCTGAACACGGTATTATTGATAGGCGCGTAATATCACAGATATAAGCGCCTAAGTAGGGTAAATTAGCGCATTAGAGGCGCGTTTTATTTCATTTTCCACTTGATTCGGTGTTGTCTCTTGTTTTTGGTGTTTGTGTTTGTTTTGTAGAACACGGGCCGAAAAGGAGCACGGAAAGTGACACAAGGCATCGGGCATGCGGGGAACCGGTGGGACCCAAGCAAGGACGACCAAAAAGATGAAAAAGTCAACTCTGGGGCTCGGTATCGATACAGGGATTGTCCTGTATCGATACCCAAGCACCATCCAGGAGACAGAGGCCACGGGTATCGATACAGGACTTCCCCTGTATCGATACCGAGTGCCTTATTTTGCCCGTTTGACTTGCCACGTGTGTTGACTTCGGGGGAGGATAAATACCCCGTTTTGACTCCGAATTAGGGTTCCGATTTTTGTCTAGTTTCTTCTTACTTTTGAGCCGCTTTTCCTCCGAAGTTTTTACTTTCCGGAGATTTTGGATTGAAGTTTACAGTTTTGACCATTGATTTTCGCTTTGCTACGGTAACGTTTCTATTTCTTTACTTTAATCTCGGTTCATGGGGTTTGTCCGTGATCCGAGACCAAACTTTGGTTTAATCATTATTCAAGCTTAAAAGCATGTTTATTCCTAATTTTGTTATTCGTTCTAGTTGATATGAGTGAGTAGATTTATCAAAGTATGGTCGCGGGGTGATTAACACACCGCGACTGTGGTTGGATACGCTCTTGCTCGAATTTCATAATTAAAAAGAGTAAAAGCAATTTTAGGTTATTAAAGAACATTCGTTGGACGAATTCGGGCATTGTCGAGCCCATGTAACGCGAGGTACGGGGACCAAAACCCGTTCTTCATTTGTATATGGGTAAACGACGCGACCACAAGGATTCGCATCCTTCGGGGTATCTTTTCTCTCTAAAGTCAACCGTTTTGGAACAAACGAATGGAGCAAGTAAATATCCGGACCTTGTCACCGTGTTATGAACCCCACGACCGTACTTCCTGTTTTATTAATTTAATCAAAGTCAGTTTCTCTTTTAACTTAGTTAATTCACCAACTCAAATCACAAGGGTGGCTACCTAAGAGCCGTGTTAAACATTAGCAACCCGAGTTTTTAGTCAGCACTTTCCACCTTCTCTGTGGATTCGATTCCGGTCTTACCGGGTATTGTGCTACACCGGTCTCCGCCCTACGCTTGGGGCAACCCATTAATTTAGGTATAGGATTTCGGTCAAGCATTTTTGGCGCCGTTGCCGGGGAAGGCAAAAGGTGTTAAGAATTCGGGTAATTAGTGTTTAGTTAATTTTAGCTTTAATTTTAGCTTTCTTATTTAAAAAAAAATAAAAAAATAAGGTAAATTTTGAGTTGTTATTTCTTAGGATTGAGTCAAGATAGGTAAGGGAAAGAAGGGTTCGCCAAAAGGGGACCCACTCTTCTTCCGAGACCCTTCTAAACGTCTAGTTAGGATAGATAGCGAGTCATTAATTGAAGTCCCACTTGTAGGGAATTCGAGTCAGGTCGAACCACAGCCACTCCAGCTTGAGTGGTTGTCCAATCAGTCCGAGTGTTCCGAGAGTCAATCTGATCCCACTCTGTTCTTAGAATTTCCCAATCCACTATTTGACTTAGAGAGTGAGCCACCGATGGCGGAACATAAATCTATGCGGGATTATAGGCATCCCGAGAGGACTACTCCTCAAGGCCCGATAGTTCTGCCGACCGAGACTGTGGAGGCACGCAATGCCTTCACTGTTAAACCAGGAACCCATAATGCCCTCCCTCTCTTCTATGGGAGGGAAAATGAGGACCCGTATGAGCATGTCCGCCATTTTGAGGGATTGGTGCGCACCCTAGCCACCACTACCCAATGGGAAAACGCTTGCCTTAAGCTTTTCCCTGCTTCTCTGAAGGATGGGGCGGACAAATGGCTCAGAATGCAGAAAGAGCGGTCCCTCACGACATGGACAGCTGTTAGGGAGCTGTTCTATAGGAAATATTTCTATGAGGGAAAGTCACAGCACCTGACTCGCCAACTCCAGTCGTTCAGACAAAAAGAGAGTGAGTCATTTTTGAGGTGTTGGGAGAGGTTCAAAGACTTGTTGTTGTCTTTACCCCACCACGGGTTTGAGAAACATCAGCTGGTGACATTCTTCCAGCTGGGCCTAAATATTGCGACGGCCCAGCAGATTGAGTATCTTTGTAAGGAGGGGGATTTCCTAGATAAAGCCCCAGATGAGGCATGGGATTTCTTGGATGAGTTGGCCGAAAAACATAGGAGTTGGGAACCTTCCGACTCAGCTGACAGGGCCATAGCTGCACAAGGACCCAGTGGGTCCGGTATTTTTCCCCTTAGCGTAAGAGAGCACACTGTCCAGTCCCAGTTGGATAAATTGACCAAACAGATGGAGGACTTGCGACTGAAGCAAGTCCACCAGGTGCATGATGTGAGAGTAGAGGAAGTGTGCGCGCTATGTGAGTGTCCGGGGCATTCTGTGACTGCGTGCCCCGCATTTCCAATGGTTAAGGAGGTATACCAAAGCAACCAAGCTGAGGTGAATGCGGTGAACCAACGTTGGGATCCGTTCTCCAACACTTATAATCCAGGATGGGTG
The DNA here is from genome assembly GCA_016920895.1 of Vaccinium myrtillus. Classification (NCBI taxonomy): domain Eukaryota; kingdom Viridiplantae; phylum Streptophyta; class Magnoliopsida; order Ericales; family Ericaceae; genus Vaccinium; species Vaccinium myrtillus. The sequence goes on from JADGMU010001028.1 coordinate 180,090, forward strand.
CTTGACCGAAATCCTATACCTAAATTAATGGGTTGCCCCAAGCGTAGGGCGGAGACCGGTGTAGCATAATACCCGGTAAGACCGGAATCGAATCCACAGAGAAGGTGGAAAGTGCTGACTAAAAACTCGGGTTGCTAATGTTTAACAAGGCTCTTAGGTAGCCACCCTTGTGATTTGATTGGTGAATTAATTAAACTAAGAGGAAAACTGACTTTGATTAAATTAATAAAACAGGACGTACGGTCGTGGGGTTCATAACACAGTGACCAGGTCCGGATATTTACTTGCTCCATTCGTTTGTTCCAAAACGGTTGACTTTAGAGAGAGAAAGATACCCCGAAGGATGCGAATCCTTGTTGTCGCCGTTTACCCATATACAGCGAAGAACGGGTTTTGGTCCCCCCGTACCTCGCGTTACATGGGCTCCGACAATGCCCGGATTCGTCCAACGAATGTTCTTTAATAACCTAAAATTGCTTTTACTCTTTTTGATTATGAAATTCGGAGCAAGAGCGTATCCATCCCTGGCCGCGGTGTGTTAATCACCCCGCGCGACCATACTGAAAAATCTACTCACTCATATCAACTAGAACGAATAACGAAATTCTGGAAATAAACATGCTTTTAAGCTCGAATAATGATTAACCCAAAGTTTCGGGTCTCAGATCACGGACAAACCCCCGCGAACTGAGATTAAAGTAAAGAAATAGAAACGTTACCGTAGCACAACGAGAATCCGCGAATAAAACTGTAAAACTTTGATGCCAAAAGTCTCCGGAAAGTAATTGCTTCCAAGGAAAACGGCTACTAAAAGGAAAGAAAAACTAGAATAAAATCGAACCCTAATTCGCCTCAAAACGAGGTATTTATAACCCTCGAAGTCAAAACACGTGGAAAAGTCAAACGGCCCATTTAAGGCCCTCGGTATCGATACAGGAGAAGTCCTGTATCGATACCCAGACGTTCTGTTCCCAAATTGGCACACGGGTATCGATACAGGAGAAGTACTGTATCGATACCAAGACTGCTAAAATGAAATTTCAGCTGTTTGGTCGTCCTTGCTTGGGTCCCACTGGTTCCCAACATGCCCGATGTCCTATTGCCACTTTCCCGTGCTCCTCCGGCCTGTTTCCTGCAAAGCACACACAAATACCAAAAACACGAGACAACACCGCATCAAGTGGAAAATGAAATAAATCGCGCCTCTAATACGCTAATTCGCCCTACTTAGGCGCTTATATCTTGAGATATTGCGCGCCTATCACACCCCCCAACTTGAAGGTTGCTAGTCCCGAGCAACGAAAAGAATAAAACAACTAAATAAAAGGATAGATCTTTTAAACCCCCGGGCGGCCCCGGTAGGACGAGTGAAGTCTCGTGAGGGTTTTCAGCAGTGATAACCCACAAAACACAAAGGACTCGGACATTTGAATGCAACTCAACCCAATCAATAGCTTTTCGAAGCACTACAGTGACTGTCAGGCAAACCAAAGGCAAGACACTTCATCCATGGACAAAGTTAAACAAGTGAACTTCGCAGCAGATTTAGCACAAAAATTAATCCTCTCACCTACGATCGGATAGGGATTTATCACATAACATGCGTGTAAGTGAGGATCACACATAGAAATTCACTAATCCCGAAAACAGTTCACACAATATCAATAGCCCGGTGTGTCTCTAAAACTCACCCCTTCCCCTTATGATTAATTTTTTTTTTTTTTTTCTTACCACTTTTTTCTTGTGGTCGTGCAATGCCTGGATCTGTCGGGCTTTCTAGTTGACCCATGTAACGAGCTTTAGGTCGGTCATCCCCAAGCCAGATGGCCTTAGGGTACCAGGTTTAAAGAAAGACCCCTCAGACTTAATTGCTCGAGTCAAAAAGGCTTTAGAGAGAGACCCAAACTAACCACATTTAACCAATGCCTTCACAAGGTCTATCCATCTTGTAATGCGAACAATAATACGGGGAGCAAACCCCGATTGCTGAATACTCAATGAATGCCCGGATAGGCAATACCAATTTAACGCACAATGTAGGAAAGGGGTTCCAATTAGCCCGTGGGCGCAATCAATTAACACCGAAATATCAATAATACGTAAACCAAATTCAAGGCTAGTGAATGCTCAAAGTGGGACAAAGGCGCGTGAAAAGCATGAACTCAAGTGATCAAACACTATCCAACTATAGATGATACGGCTAACCGAAAGTGCTTCCTAAACATCATGTTCACGAGCTTAAGTCTATCCATGAAATCGTGATCGAGACCCGACTCGCACAACAACCACTAGCGCTAATTAACGGTCATCAACCAAGAATAGTTACACCCAATCATCCAAATACCTTTTTTTTTTAATTTTTTTATTTTTAAATAACACATGTACGAAGTACACCCTTCCCCCAACTGATAACATGCTATGTCCCCAGAGCATGGAGACACACAAAATAAAATAATAAGGGGAGGAACAGACCTCCATGCCCAACCACCATGACCTCGGCCGATATATGAGGGATTTTGGGTACTCTCTCCGTGCACCCTGCAAAAACATCAGTCCAGCCCGGCACGTGGTATCCGGGCGTACACAGAGAAAACAAAGGAGCAATAAAAGAAAAAAAATAAATTACACCACCACTTTCGTCACGTGAAAGGCACGGGTACTTCTTTTCTCCCTAATTTCTCACTTAAATTTGTGTAGAGAAAGTCATCATAACAATCCCGGGTAAGTCATGACTCAACAGGTTAAATTACTCAAGGTTCTTCCTTAAAGCAATCAGAGCCAATCGTCTTTTATGACTATCCGAGACACGGCAATAAGATTGTTAGAAACCCAGATACACAAATTTAAGGCTAGAAATTAGGTGGCTATACCGGACCATTTTTTTATTTTTTTCCGAGAAAATTAAAAACAGACACGAAAATACACAAATCGCCCTTACTAACCGGAGCTGGGCACACGAACCTTATTTTAATAGCGGCGTGCGAAGCTATAAATACCCAAGTCAATGATGGGTACCCCTATTGCTAGGAGTCGGGTCCACACTCAATTAAGAGCATGGTACGCGTGAGCTACCCGTGAAAAACGTAGCTCGGAAGCTACTCAGCGGGGTCATCCGTGTAAACTGGATTGACCAACTCCTGGTCTGGCTCTCACTTAGCCTGGGTCCCACATCCCATCACATGCACCCCCAATCTCATCAACACTCAACCTTGCCACTAGACTCCCAACCTCTGGGGGATCAAAAAATGACGCCTTCTCGGCGATCAACGCAATCCCTAAAGGATCTTGGTACAACACCCTTTCGACATGCTCTTGCACCAGCGTGTCGATCAGACTCACTTCATAGACCTCCCCATCATCCTTGACTCGACTGTCCCTATTGAAAACATTCACCTCCATCTTCAAGTCCCCAAACGATAATTGGACTTGTCGTTTATAATTCATTACCACTCGGGAAGTGGCTAAAAATGGACGGCCGAGGATAATGGGAGTCTTCTCAAATACGTCCGAATTGGACACGTGTCCAAGACAATGAAATCTACGGGGAACAAGAAACACCCCAACTTGGATCAACACATCCTCCACTACCCTTAGGAATTCTCACACTCCGGTCACCGGTGTAGCGTGACCGGTGTGGCTTTAAGATCACCTAAACCTAATTGCAAGTATATCGAATATGGGAGCAAATTGACACTTGCTCCCAAATCTAGCAAGGCCTTCTCAAAATTCCGCCCGCAATAGCTATAGGGATAGTGGGACAACCGGGTCTTTCCGCTAATCGGAATATCGGCTTGGAGAATGGAGCTCACTTGCTCCGTCAGCACGTTGGACCGACTCTTATTTCTCCGTTTCGATGTGCAAAGCTCTTTCAAAGACCTTAGCAACCGAGGAATAGCGTCAATGGCTTCCAAGAAAGAAATAGGAAACCGAATCTTCTTGAACAACTCAAGAACTGGAAGTTCACATTGACGTTCGGCTTTGCCACCAAGCGATGGGGATATGGTGCAACGGGTGGCAAAGGAGTCGTGGGGGCCGCAGGTGCGGGCACCACCACCTCAGGTGACTCTGATTCTCTCTCTTCCTCAGTACACTTCCCCACAGCAGGGACAACTATCGGGTGCGTGACCGCGTCGGAGGTGGAACCGGTTTTGCTTGAGAGGAATAGTCTTATCGATCACCTTCCCACTTCGAGAGTGGTGATCGCGTTAGCTTCCTCAGTTGGGGTTCAAATTACTTGTGCTCGAACCGTCTCCCGAGATAATTAGTACCGACAGCATTGGTGTGAGGTTGAGAGGGAAATTTTCCCCTCTCCTGTTGGTTTTGCCCAACTACCGCCGTCAACTGAGTCAATTGGGATCTAATGTCTCCTATGGCTTGCTTAGTCTGCTCAGTTAAACTTAATTGAGACTGCATGAGAGCCTTCAACATATCATCAGTCTGCTTATCCTCGGTGGATGATTTATGCCTGGGGTGGTCCAGAGAATGAAGGACTAAACCCCCGCCGATTCTCGTGAGGGATAACAATATTGGGACATTTGGCCTTGCGGAGGCGTGCAAGACGGTTGCATCTTTCGAGGTGGTGCCAGGGTGGCACGGTGCTTTAGGATCTCCCAACTCAGGGCTGGGTGATGAGCCCAACCCGGATTATAGGTGTTGGAGAACGGATCCCAACGTTGGTTCACCGCATTCACCTCAGCCTGGTTACTTTGGTATGCCTTCTTAACCATCTGGAAAGCGGGGCAAACAGTCACTGAATGCCCCGGACACTCACAAAGCTCACATACTTCCTCAACTCTCACATCATTCACCTGTTGGACTTGCTTCAGTCGCAAGTCCTCCATCTGCTTGGTCAATTTGTCCAACGGGACCGGACAAAGCAGTGTGTTCTCTCACGCTCAAAGGAAAAATACCGGACCCACTGGGACCTGTGCAGCCATGGCCCTGTCAGCTAAGTCGGAAGGTTCCCAACTTCTATGCTTTTCGGCCAACTCCTCTAAGAAATCCCATGCCTCATCTGGGGCTTTGTCTAGGAAATCCCCATCCCTACATAGGTACTCAATTTGCTGGGCCGTCGCAATATTTAGGCCCAGCTGGAAAGATGTCACCAATTGGTGTTTCTCATACCCATGGTGGGGTAAGGACAATAACAACTCCTTAAACCTCTCCCAAAGACCTCAAAACGACTACTTCTTTTTGTCCGAAAGATTGGATTTGGCGAGTCAGGTGCTGTGTCTTACTCTCGGAGAAGTATTTCCTATAGAACAACTCTCTAACAGCGGCCCATGTCCTGAGGGATTGCTCCTTCTGCATTCTGAGCCACTTATCCGCACTGTCTTTCAGAGAAGCAGGGAAAAGCTTAAGGCAAGCGTTTTCCCACTGAGCAGTGGTGGCGAGGGTGCGCACCAACCCCTCAAAATGGCGGATATGCTCGTATGGGTCCTCATTTTCCCTCCCATAGAAAAGAGGAAGAGCATTATGGGTTCCCGGTTTGACACTGAAGGCATTGCGTGCCTCCACTGTCTCCGTGGGCAGTACTATTGGGCCGCGAGGAGTAGTCCTCGTGGGATGCATATAGTCGCGCATGGATCTCTGTTCTGCCATCGGTGGCTCACTCTCTAAGTCAAATAGTGGATTGGGAAATTCTAAGAACAGAGTGGGATCAGATTGACTCTCGGAAGACTCGGACTGATTGGACAACCACTCGAGCTGGAGTGGCTGTGGCTCGAATTGACTCGAATTTCCTAAAAATGGAACTTCAACTAATGACTCTTTATCTATCCTACAGAGACGCTTAGACGGGTCTCGGAAGAAGAGTGGGTCCCCTTTTGGCGAACCCTTCTTTCCCTTACCTATCTTGACTCAATCTTAAGTAATAAATCCTAAATAATTTACCTAACTTTTTTTTTTTATAATTTTTTTATTTATTTATAAGAAAGCTAAAATTAAAGCTAAAATGAACTAAACACTAATTACCCGAATTCTTAACACCTTTTGCCTTCCCCGGCAACGGCGCCAAAAATGCTTGACCGAAATCCTATACCTAAATTAATGGGTTGCCCCAAGCGTAGGGCGGAGACCGGTGTAGCATAATACCCGGTAAGACCGGAATCGAATCCACAGAGAAGGTGGAAAGTGCTGACTAAAAACTCGGGTTGCTAATGTTTAACAAGGCTCTTAGGTAGCCACCCTTGTGATTTGATTGGTGAATTAATTAAACTAAGAGGAAAACTGACTTTGATTAAATTAATAAAACAGGAAGTACGGTCGTGGGGTTCATAACACAGTGACCAGGTCCGGATATTTACTTGCTCCATTCGTTTGTTCCAAAACGGTTGACTTTAGAGAGAGAAAGATACCCCGAAGGATGCGAATCCTTGTGGTCGCCGTTTACCCATATACAGCGAAGAACGGGTTTTGGTCCCCCGTACCTCGCGTTACATGGGCTCCGACAATGCCCGGATTCGTCCAACGAATGTTCTTTAATAACCTAAAATTGCTTTTACTCTTTTTGATTATGAAATTCGGAGCAAGAGCGTATCCATCCCTGGCCGCGGTGTGTTAATCACCCCGCGACCATACTGAAAAATCTACTCACTCATATCAACTAGAACGAATAACGAAATTCTGGAAATAAACATGCTTTTAAGCTCGAATAATGATTAACCCAAAGTTTCGGGTCTCAGATCACGGACAAACCCCCGCGAACTGAGATTAAAGTAAAGAAATAGAAACGTTACCGTAGCACAACGAGAATCCGCGAATAAACTGTAAAACTTTGATGCCAAAAGTCTCCGGAAAGTAATTGCTTCCAAGGAAAAACGGCTACGAAAAGGAAAGAAAAACTAGAATAAAATCGGAACCCTAATTCGGCCTCAAAACGAGGTATTTATAACCCTCGAAGTCAAAACACGTGGAAAAGTCAAACGGCCCATTTAAGGCCCTCGGTATCGATACAGGAGAAGTCCTGTATCGATACCAAGACGTTCTGTTCCCAAATTGGCACACGGGTATCGATACAGGAGAAGTACTGTATCGATACCAAGACTGCTAAAATGAAATTTCAGCTGTTTGGTCGTCCTTGCTTGGGTCCCACTGGTTCCCAACATGCCCGATGTCCTATTGCCACTTTCCCGTGCTCCTCCGGCCTGTTTCCTGCAAAGCACACACAAATACCAAAAACACGAGACAACACCGCATCAAGTGGAAAATGAAATAAATCGCGCCTCTAATACGCTAATTCGCCCTACTTAGGCGCTTATATCTTGAGATATTGCGCGCCTATCAATGGGCCCATCACCCAGCCCTGGGATGGAGAGATCCCAAAGCACCAGTGCCACCCCAGGCACCGCCTCAGCAACAGATGCAACCATTCCGGCCTCAGCAAGGCCAAATGTCCCAATATCGCTATCCCTCACAGAATCAACAGGGGTACGGTCCTTCATATTCTGGACCACCCCCAGGCATAAATCATCCACCGAGGGATAAGCAGACTGACGACATGTTGAAAGCTCTCATGCAGTCTCAGTTGACCTTTACTGAGCAGACCAAGCAAGCCATTGGAGACATTAGGTCTCAGTTAACCCAGTTGACGGCAGTAGTTTGGCAAAACCAACAGGAGAGGGGAAAGTTTCCCTCTCAACCTCAAGCCAATGCTGTCGGTTCTAATTATCTGGGAGATGGGTCAGACACGAGTAATTTGAACTCCAGTCAGGAGGAAGCAAAGGCAATCACCACTCTCAGAAGTGGGAAGGTGATTGACAAGACTATTCCTTTGGTGCAAGAAATCAGTTCCACCTTCGGAGCTGGTCGCTGCACCAGTAGTTGTCCCTGCAGTGAGGAAGTGTACTGAGGAAGAGAGAGAAATAGAGTCACCTGAGGTGGTGGTGCCTGCTCCTGCGGCCCCCACGACTCCTTTGCCACTTGTCGCACCATATCCCCATCGTTTGGTGGCAAAGCCCAGCGTCAATGCGCATTTCCAGATTCTTGAGCTGTTCAAGAAGGTGCAGTTTCCTATCTCTTTGATGGAAGCCATTGACGCTATTCCTCAGTTCGCTAAAGTGCTTAAAGAGCTGTGCACGTCGAAACGGAGAACTAAAAGTCAGTGCAACGTGCTACTGACGGAGCAAGTGAGCTCCATTCTCCAAGCTGATATTCCGATCAAGCGAAAAGACCCAGGTTGTCCCACTATCCCTATAGCCATTGCGGGCCAGAGTTTTGAGAAGGCCTTACTAGACTTGGGAGCAAGTGTCAACTTGCTCCCATATTCGGTATATCTGAAATTAGGCCTTGGTGATCTTAAAGCCACACCGGTTACGCTACAGCTGGCTGACCGGAGTGTGAGAATTCCTAAGGGGGTAGTGGAGGATGTTTTGATTCAGGTAGGGGAGTTCCTATTCCCCGTGGATTTCATTGTCTTGGACACGTGTCCAATCCCGGAGGTCTTTGAGAAGACTCCCATTATCCTTGGCCGACCATTTTTAGCCACCTCCAGTGCGGTAATGAATTGCAAAACTGGACAAGTCCAATTATCTTTTGGGGACTTGAAAATGGAGGTGAATGTCTACAATGTCGATAGTCGGGTAGAGGATGATGAGGAGGTCTATGAGGTTAGTTTGATCGACACGCTGGTGCAAGAGCATGTCGAAAGTATGTTGTATAAGGATCCTTTGGAGATAGCCCTGACCGCCAATGAGGCGTCATTTTTAGATTCTCCAGAGGTCGGGAGTTTGATGGAGATGCTAGCAGTAGAGGATATATGCGGCGCCGTTTGGGATCCGGTTCTCGAACTGGCGCCCCATTATCTAAAGCTCTCCCATCGTCGGTTCACCACGAAACCTCGATTTGAAGCCTTTACTGGATACGTTGAAATATGCCTTCCTTAAAGGTAATGATACGTTTCCGGTAGTGATCTCCTCCTCCTGGGAGGTGGATCAAGAGGCTAAATTACTTGCCCTGCTGAGAGAGCATATAGGGGCGATAGGCTGGACGATAGCAGACCTAAAGGGTATTAGTCCTACGGTGTGTACACACCGCATTTTTCTTGATGAGGATGTGAAGCCTTCGAGGCAACCTCAGCGCCGTCTGAACCCCAATATGAAGGAGGTGGTTAGGACGGAGGTGCTTAAGCTGTTAGATGCGTGTATCATTTACCCGATTGCCCATAGTGAGTGGGTAAGTCCTGTGCAGGTTGTGCCTAAGAAGGCAGGGGTGACAGTAGTGAGAAATGAGGAGGGTGAGTTAGTGCCAACCCGTGTTCAGACCGGGTGGCGTGTATGCATAGACTACCGGAAGCTCAATGCGAGCACCCGGAAGGACCATTTTCCCCTCCCATTCATTGACCAGATTTTAGAGAGAGTCGCGGGCAGAGCGTTCTATTGCTTCCTGGATGGATACTCAGGCTACAATCAGATTGAGGTAGCCATGGAGGACCAGGAAAAGACCACTTTCACGTGCCCCTATGGTACTTTTGCCTACCGTCGCATGCCTTTTGGCTTGTGCAATGCTCCCGGCACCTTCTCGAGGTGTATGATGGGAATTTTTAGCGACATGGTAGAGAAGATAGTGGAGGTTTTCATGGATGACTTTTCAGTTTTCGGGGATTCGTTTGACGGATGTCTCGAGAACTTAGGGAGAGTCTTGACTAGGTGCGAGGAGAAGCGCCTTGTGCTGAATTGGGAGAAGTGCCACTTCATGGTGACCCAAGGTATTGTGTTGGGACACATTGTCTCATCCAAGGGTATTGAGGTGGACAAGGCGAAGATAGACTTAATTGCCAATCTTCCCACTCCCAAGACTGTCAAGGATATCCGGTCTTTTCTAGGTCACGCCGGTTTTTTATCGGCGATTCATTAAGGATTTCAGCGCTATCTCCCGGCCTTTGTGTCATTTGTTAGCGAAGGACACACCCTTTGTGTGGTCCGACGCTTGTGAGGGGGCATTCCAGAAACTAAAGCGGAGTCTCACAACTCCGCCAATTGTTCAGTCCCCAGATTGGGATTTGCCTTTTGAGCTTATGTGTGACGCGTCCGACTATGCAGTCGGAGCAGTTTTAGGGCAGAGGCGAGGGAAAGATCCCTGTGTGATCTATTATGCGAGCAAGACACTGAATGAGGCACAACTGAACTATACAACCACTGAGAAGGAATTATTAGCAGTTGTGTTTGCCTTAGATAAATTCCGGTCCTACTTGGTGGGGTCGCAGATTGTGGTTTATACCGATCATGCGGCCTTGAGGTATTTGATGACCAAGCAGGATGCGAACATCGCTTATCCGATGGATTCTTTTGCTGCAAGAATTCCATCTCATCATTAAGGATAAGAAAGGGGTTGAGAATGTAGTGGCTGACCACCTGTCTCGTTTGGAGTTTGAGGACCCCACCTCTCATCTCCCTATTGTGGATACCTTTCCCGACGAGTAGTTGTTCGCTGCTAACACGTGCCCGTGGTTTGCAGATATCGCCAATTATTTGGTGACTGGGCAGATTCCACCCCATTGGTCTACATCTGAAAAGCAGCGATTTTTGAGAGAGGTCCGGCAGTATATTTTCGATGATCCATATGTGTTTAAGTACTGCGCGGACCAGATAGTGCGCCGTTGTGTCCCCGAGGTTGATCAGAGGGGAATCCTTGAGTTTTGTCACTCAGAGGCGTGTGGCGGTCATTTTTCCGCCAAGAAAACCACCGCCAAGGTTTTACAGTGTGGCTTCTTTTGGCCAAATCTTTTCAAGGATGCGTATGCTTTTTGCAGGTCTTGTGACCGATGCCAGAAATTAGGTAGAGTCGGCCCGAGAAATATGATGCCCCTCCACAGTATTTACGTGTTAGAGGTCTTTGATTGTTGGGGCATTGATTTCATGGGCCCATTTCCGATGTCGCATGGTTTTGAGTACATCCTCCTGGCGGTGGATTATGTGTCTAAGTGGGTAGAGGCGATTCCTACTAGGACCAGTGATTCTAAAGTGGTGCTCGAGTTTTTAAAGAGTCATATTCTGTCGAGATTTGGCATGCCACGTGCCATTATCTATGATCATGGCACCCACTTTTGTAATCGGTCCTTTGAGGCATTAATGAGGAAATATGGCATCACTCACAAGGTGTCTACAGCCTATCACCCTCAGACAAATGGCCAGGCTGAGCTGGCCAATCGGGAGATTAAGGGTATTTTAGAGAAGACAGTAAACCCGAGTAGGAAGGATTGGTCCCTGCGACTGATCGATGCGTTGTGGGCCTACCGCACTGCTTACAAGACCGTGTTGGGTGCTTCACCCTATCGGCTTGTTTACGGTAAGGCCTGCCACCTGCCAGTAGAGATGGAGCATAAGGCCCATTGGGCCATTAAGACGGTGAACGCGAGTTTGCCAGAGGCAGTGTGAGCTTGAGGAAATTAGGAAAGACGCGTATGAGAGCACTAGCATTTACAAAGCTAAGGTTAAGGCGTATCACGATAGGAATATCCAGCGCAAAACCTTTATTGTGGGGCAAAAAGTTTTATTATATAACTCGCGCATTCACTTATTTCCGGGAAAGTTGAGGTCACGCTGGGATGGGCCGTATTTAGTCCATCAGGTTTACCCAAACGGTTCTATAGATGTCTGCGATCCTAAGGATAATCATATTTTTAAAGTTAATGGGCAGCGTCTTAAACCATTTTTAGAAATCATAGAAGTGGGTGAACCTGAGGAGGATTTAGTTGATCCAGTCTATTCGGATACTCCCGTGGTTTAGCTTTTGGGCTATGTTTTTACGGGTAGCTCACGCGTACCATGCTCTTCCTTGAGTGTGGACCCGACTCCTAGTGATAGGGGTACCCATCATTGACTTGGGTATGTATAGCTTCGCACGCCGCTATTAAAATAAGGATCGTGTGCCCAGCTCCGGTTAGTAAGGGCGTTTTTATAAAAAAAAAATAAATAAATTTCGGTCCGGTATAGCCACCTAATTTCTAGCCTTAAATTTGTGTATCTGGGTTTCGAACAATCTTATTGCCGTGTCTCGGATAGTCATAAAAGATGATTGGCTCTGATTACTTTAAGGAAGAACCTTGAGTAATTTAACCTGTTGAGTCATGACTTACCCGGGATTGTTATGATGACTTTCTCTACACAAATTTAAGTGAGAAATTAGGGAGAAAAGTAGTACCCGTGTCTTTCACGTGACGGAAGTGGTGGTGTATTCTCTTTTTCTGTTATTGTTTGTTTTGGTTTTCTGTGTACGCCCGGATACCACGTGCCGGGCTGGACTGACGTGTTTTGCAGGTGGCATGGTGAGCGTACCTGAAATTCCTCGTATATCGGCCGAGGTCATGGTGGTTGGCTGCCACCCAGAGGTCCAGTTCTTCCCCTTGTTCTTTCAATTTTTCTGTCTCCATGCTCTGGGGACATAGCATGATTTTAGTTGGGGGGAGGGTGTACTTTGTGCTTTTGTAGCATTGCTAGTTAGTTTTTGGGGATACGGATGTTATGTATCTTGTGAGTATCATTGAGCGAGTATTTAAACTTGAATGTATGCCTGTTTAACTTGAACGCATGTATATATTTGACTATTTACATTGAGCATGATGCACTGTCAAGCATGTGAATAAGTGTCCCCACTTTGATAATAGCGTATCCTTAATAACATTCCCATGTTCTTTGTATTCCGTTCTGCAATCGCATAAAATAGTAGGCTTTTCTTTTGCAAATAAGAGACTAGTTATTTTTCATGCATTTGTGAGAGTGAATAATGTGCATAGGGGATGAAACAAGGCTATTTTGCATGATTAAACCACATACGAGTCCCTTTGACCCATCTTAAACCAGTCCGAGTCAGTTTCCGTGTCGAACCTAGGGAACCGGTGTTTTTGGTTGGATTCAAGTTGGGGGGAAAGTCAGTCTCCGTGCATCATAAGTGTCGTACTGTCGTGGAAATTTGATAAGCAATGTGCCTGTGAGGGAGTAGTAATTGAAGAAGTCTGATTGGGTGTCATGTTTTGGAAACCATAACCCATGAACCCAAAAAAAAAAAAAAACCTCTCGGTATCGATACAGTAAAAGTACTGTATCGATACCGTTAGTCCCAATCCGGAACAGAACGTCTGGGTATCGATACAGCTAAAAGCTGGTATCGATACCGAGTGCCCTAAACGCGAATAAAAGGGTTTGACCGGTCATTCTTTCCCCCACTCTTCATCTTCTTCCCCAAACTTCTCCCTCTCTCTCTAACCCTACCCACGAAAATCACCATTGTTAACCACCTTCAAACCTCCATAACTCCACCAAATCTCACCCAAATTCCACCAAATTTCACCAAAACACTCCTCTTCTCCACCTCTACCACATATACCCCTCAAATCCTTTCCAAATCCCTTATCCTTCCAGATCTAAAAAAACCCAAAAATTCCAAAAACCCAAATTTCCTTAACCTTTTTCAAAACATGGCACCTAAGAGGATTCCCGCTAGCGCTAAGGGCAAAGGGGCGGCCTCCTCTAGTGCCGCTCCAGAGCAAGCGGCCGGAGGAAGGAGGAGCAAAGATCAGATTGCCCGGGATGAGCGGGCCAAGTGGGAGGCTTCCATTGAGCAGAGGGGCGTTAAGAACGAGCGCCACGTTATCCGGGATGGATTTCTCGAGAATGACGAGACCATACGAGCCATTGTGCGACAAGGTATGTCATTCTGGTTTGAACCAAACCCCGGGTATAATTTAGAACTCGTGAGGGAATTCTATAAACACTTTCAAATACCAGCATCCGGGACTGCGTTCAGTTCCGAGACTCAGATAACCTCACGAGTAGGTAAAACCCTCATCACTATCACCCCCGATATTATTGCTGCGAGTTTGCGATATAGGAGGCCGACTGATGTTAACTACCCATGCCCCGCTGAGGATTTTACCCCGCACACAGTGACGGGTCTTTTGTATGAGAGACGTGTAGATGCTGGGAATCCTCACCGTCCGGGCAAGTTTAGGGCGGCATATCGATTTGTGAACCAATTGGTTTGTTATAACTGGATCCGAGGGCAACTGAAAATAAGCCCTCTATTGATACTGGGAATATGTTGACAGCCTTCATGGATCCGGATACTGTGTGTGACTGGGCATTATTCATTTACTCGAAGATTATCGACTTTCGTGATGCCCCAACACAGACCCGAATGCCATTCCCTTGCCTTATCACGGCCATTGCTAGAGACTCCGGGTTGCAAGGGGCCAAGTGGTTCAACAACGATCCACTAGTCCCTGGGGCAATAGACATCACCATTCTTACCAAGAGCAGAGCCCAGACTCGAGGTGCTAGAGGAGGAACTTATTTGACTACACAGCCACCCCCCAGCTCATCCAATACCACTTGGCTGCAGAAGATCTTTTGTCAAGGGGTCGCTACCATTCGAAGTCATCAGAAGCTTAAGAGAGAGGTGCGACAAAATGCAAGAATGCTGCAGCAGATGAATCACAGGGAAGAGTGGATGGTAGGGCGACTCGAGGGGTCGACTTCAGATCCATATGTTCCCCTTGAGTTCCCCGAGTTGGAGGTCAGCGATGATTTCGCAGATGGTGAACCGGAACCGGAGGAGGTTGAGTCGGATTGACTGAGGCACTTGTGATTGCATGGGGCTGACTGAGGGTAGGAGTATGATGAGGAGGTGTCATTTTATGTTAGGATTTTCTGTTATTTTATGTTGGGTACTTTGTTATTTTATGTGGAACTTTTGTCTGTTTTTCTTTTAGGGTTTGTAATATAACCTGCATGGATTATGTTGCTATTTTTATTATTAGGTTGTGGATTTGGTTTGGGTGGCGCCGATGGGCGCATTGACAGGTTTTAGATGTGACAGGTGCGGCCAGTCAAGGTAGTTAACCTTGAGCTTCTATAGGCCGTCACCTGATTTTGCAGTTTCCTATTTCGTTCTAACCAAGGTCAATATAATCCAAAAAGTCCTTAGTCGATCGTGTGCACGTAGTTTATCTCTCACTTATGCATGATTCATAATGACGTTGCTTATTTTGTGAACTCATATTCGGACATATTGTGCAAATTGTGCGTTATTTCTTGTTAAACGTTGATTTTGATTGGCACGTGGAAACCAGTTGTTCGGTTCCACGCATCTCGCCAAGCGCTTATATGGGATGTTGAGTGTTCTAGTGAGTAATGCAACGCGATTATTGTTGTAGGGATATTTATTCGCTCATGTGGCGCTATGCTAACCATGTTCAATTTTCTGTCAAAGCATGCATGCATTTGAGTTACAGGCATATTTAGAGGCGAATATCTATTGCTATGTTTGATTACTTCTACAGGTGTCATAACCCCCGTACCCCCGTTCGTGTTTGTCTAGTTTCCTTTCATTGTTTTATTTTCGATTCGTTCCTAGGGACTAGCAACGCTCAAGTTGGGGGTGTGATAGGCGCGTAATATCACAGATATAAGCGCCTAAGTAGGGCAAATTAGCGCATTAGAGGCGCGTTTTATTTCATTTTCCACTTGATTCGGTGTTGTCTCTTGTTTTTGGTGTTTGTGTTTGTTTTGTAGGACACGGGCCGAAAAGGAGCACGGAAAGTGACACAAGGCATCGGGCATGCGGGGAACCGGTGGGACCCAAGCAAGGACGACCAAAAAGCTGAAAAAGTCAACTCTGGGGCTCGGTATCGATACAGGGATTGTCCTGTATCGATACCCAAGCACCATCCAGGAGACAGAGGCCACGGGTATCGATACAGGACTTCCCCTGTATCGATACCGAGTGCCTTATTTTGCCCGTTTGACTTGCCACGTGTGTTGACTTCGGGGGAGGATAAATACCCCGTTTTGACTCCGAATTAGGGTTCCGATTTTTGTCTAGTTTCTTCTTACTTTCAGAGCCGCTTTTCCTCTGAAGTTTTTTTACTTTCCGGAGATTTTTGGATTGAAGTTTACAGTTTTGACCGTTGATTTCTCGCTTTGCTACGGTAACGTTTCTATTTCTTTACTTTAATCTCAGTTCGCGGGGGTTTGTCCATGATCTGAGACCCGAAACTTTGGTTTAATCATTATTCAAGCTTAAAAGCATGTTTATTCCCAGAATTTTGTTATTCGTTCTAGTTGATATGAGTGAGTAGATTTATCAGTATGGTCGCGGGGTGATTAACACACCGCGACCAGGGTTGGATACGCTCTTGCTCCGAATTTCATAATTAAAAAGAGTAAAAGCAATTTTAGGTTATTAAAGAACATTCGTTGGACGAATCCGGGCATTGTCAGAGCCCATGTAACGCGAGGTACGGGGGACCAAAACCCGTTCTTCGCTGTATATGGGTAAACGGCGACCACAAGGATTCGCATCCTTCGGGGTATCTTTCTCTCTCTAAAGTCAACCGTTTTGGAACAAACGAATGGAGCAAGTAAATATCCGGACCTGGTCACCGTGTTATGAACCCCACGACCGTACTTCCTGTTTTATTAATTTAATCAAAGTCAGTTTCTCTTTTAACTTAGTTAATTCACCAACTCAAATCACAAGGGTGGCTACCTAAGAGCCGTGTTAAACATTAGCAACCCGAGTTTTTAGTCAGCACTTTCCACCTTCTCTGTGGATTCGATTCCGGTGTTACCAGGTATTGTGCTACACCGGTCTCCGCCCTACGCTTGGGGCAACCCATTAATTTAGGTATAGGATTTCGGTCAAGCAATTATCTACCAAACCACTGCACCTTACTCACCTCAGCAGAACGGAACTGCGGAACGCAAGAATCGTACATTGAAAGAAATGATGAATGCTATGTTGGTTAGTTTTGGGTTACCTCAGAACATGTGGGGTGAAGCGGTGTTGACCGCTAACTATCTTTTGAATTTAGTGCCCCGCAAAAAGTTAGACAAAACACCTTATGAGTTGCTCAAAGGTAAGAAGCCTAACTTTAAGCACTTGCGAGTGTGGGGGTGTCTTGCTAAAGTAGCAATACCTCCTCCAAAGTATGAGAAGATAGGACCGAAAATCGTTGACTGTGTGTTCATCGGTTATGCACACAATAGTAGTGCATATCGGTTCCTTGTGTATGAGTCTGGAGTACCAGATATACACAAAAACACTTACATGGAGTCTATAAATGTGTCATTTTTTGAGCACATTTTTCCGTATAGATCCATTGGAGAGTCCAGTTCAGTGAAACGGACATTGCATCCTGCTAATTGTGGCAATGGTGACCAAGAAAAGGAAGCTGATGTTGAACCTAGGCGTAGCAAGCGTGCTAGGACATCAACGTCCTTTGGTCCAGATTTTCTAACTTATCTGTTAGAAAGTGAGCCTCGGACTTACAAGGAAGCTGTTAGCTGTCCTGAAGGTCCTTTGCGGAAAGAGACCATTAAAAGTGAAATCGACTCCATCCTACAGAACCATACGTGGGAACTGGTGGATCGCCACCTGGTAGTAAGCCGCTGGGCTACAAATGGATCTTCAAGAGG